>JADBJO010035240.1:0-12507 GCA_016801955.1 Conus betulinus | reverse complement strand
TCTCGTTCTAAACATTCTATCGATCGGATATTACCGAGCGAACCGTCGGCCCCGTGCAACAGCATCGGTTACACACGTTTTAAGCAGAAGAAACCCAACAGGAAACCACCACCTGCACCTCAACAGACAACAAGACCACGCAGTCCATAACTGAACAATGAGGGAGAGGCGAGGGACGGGAGGAGCGAGGGAGAGCCCAGCACCGTGAAAATGACGGTTGGACTTGTCAGCCGGTTTCGGGGGCTGCGAGGGTGTGGCCCGGGGTGTGAACCAAATCCTGTGGCAAAAACCCATTATTAAAACGTCGATCACAGAAGATGGTGAGCGGGCAGGGCCCAGCAGCCCAGCGAGCGAGCGCGAGGAGAGAGAGGAGAGAGAGAGGAGAGAGAGAGAGAGAGGTGGGAGAGAGAGAGAGGAGAGGTGGGAGGAAGAGAGAAAGAGAGAAGAGCGGACAGACAGAACAGGACACAGACAGACAGCAGCCGAAGGGACAAACAGAGAGAGACAGGAATGGGGGCGAGGGGGGGCCCCCCCCGTGGGGAGGGGGAGGCCGATGGGGGCGAGGCCGAGGCGCGGGGGGGGATGGGTTAGGGAGGTTAGTGTGAGAGCGGTGGCAATAAAGCCAAGCCAGCAAATGAAAGGGTGTAAAAAACACAAACAACAACAACACACAACCCAAAAAACCCAAACGACCATGGCATAGCGCAGCGAGAGAGAGAGGAGAGGGGGCGAGAGGGGGGAGAGGGAGAGAGAATAGAGGAGAAGAGAGAGGGAGGGGGATGAGGAGGATGACGCGAGAGGGAAGGGAGAGGAGGGGAGGCGAGGAGAGAGGGTACGGAGCCCCAAGGAGAGAGATAGAGGCGAAAGAGGAGACAGGAGAGAGAGAGAGTAGAGGAGAGAGAGGAGAACGGAGAGGAGAGAGGTGGGAGAGAGGAAGAGAGAGAGGAGGAGGAGGGAGAGAGGAGAGAGAGATGGAGATCTGAGAGAGATGGAGAGAGAGGCATGGAGGGGTGGAAAAGAAAGAGAAAAGAAAGAGAGCCAGGAGAGAGAGAGAGAGAGAGAGGAGAGAGAGAGAGAGAGAGAGAGAGATGGGGGAGTGGGTGGGGGTTGTGGGGAGGTGAGGAAGGGAAGTAAGAATGTTCCATTTGGACAAACGGCCCGCAGATGAAAGGGCGTTGAAAATTAAAAACGAGATGACCAAGGCACAGAGAGATGAGCGAGAATAAGGGTGGGTGGATCGGGTTGGGTTGGGGGTAAGGGGGGGGGGGGGGGTGTAGCAAGATGAGGTGAGGGAATTAAGAATTTATTAATTAGGGACAAAAGTCCAGGATGAAAGGGTGTGACAAAAAAAACAAGACGACACGTTTTAAGCGCAGGCGTGGAGAGAGAGAGAGAGAGAGGGGAGTGGAGGGGGGGGGGGGAGGGGGGGGTGGAGGGAGGGACGGGAGAGGACAGGCGGGGGAGGGAAAGATTAGAGGATAGATCGAGAGAGGGGAGACCAGGGAGAGACAGAGAAAGACAGGACAGACGACAGAAGATAGAGAGAGAGGGAGAGCGAGAGACGGGAGAGGGGGGGGGGGAGGGGAGAGAGAGAGATACAGAGAGCGAAGGAGAGATGGGCTAAAGAGCGGAGAGAGGAGAGGGAGACAGAGAGAGGGAAGAGAGAGATTGAAAGAGAGACAGAGAGAGACAGACGGACAGACAAAGAGAGACAGAAAGACAGACAAGAGAGCAGACCCCCCAGACAGACAGGAGGAAACCATATGACAGTTCGAAGCACACTAACAAGGGGGAGAGAACTACATTATAAAAACGGCCGATCGACATGGTAGAAAGGCAACTTGGCAAGCCGAGATGATAGAGGCAGATGATCAATACCTCGCAGCATCACTATTTACAATAACTGTCAAACGCAGGACGGAGCGAGGGAGAGAGAGGGAGCAAGAGGGAGACAGAGAGAGAGAGCAGAGAGAGAGAGAGGGAGAGAGAGAGAGAGGGGAGACGGGTGAGTGAGGCGTGAGACGGAGAGAGGGGAAGTGGAGAGAGAGCGAGAGTAGAGAGGAGCGGAGAGTGAGAGAGAGCTGAGGAGAGAGAGGAGAGCTGTGGAGAGAGAGCGAGTGCAGTGAGAGAGAGAGGAGGGAGCCAGTGAGAGGAGAGAAGAGAGTGGTGAGAGGAGAGAGGAGAGAGAGAGTGAGGATGGAGAGTAGAGAGAGAAGAGAACATCGATGTGAGGAGAGAGAGAACGAGAGAGAAAGTGAACTTGGTGTGAGAGGAGTGAGTGAGAGAGAGAGGAGTGAGAGAGAGAGAGAGAGAGTTCGAGAGAGAGTGATTGGTTGAGGAGTTTGTGAGTGAGGTGAGAGAGAGAGAGTGAGAAGAGAGAGAGGAGTGAGGTGGAGAGAGGAGAGAGAGTGAGGGAGTGAGAGAAGAGAGTGAGAGAGAGAGAGAGAGAGGATGAGAGAACAGAGACACGGAAAAAAGGAGGGTTGTACATCCACCAGAGGACCCGACCGCTCAGAAAAAAAGGTTTTAAGTCAACAAAGACAGTTTTTTCCAGGTCGATCGATCCCCAGTGTGTGTGCGGTGTTGTGTGTGGTGTGGTGTGTGTGTGTGGGTGGTGGTGTGTGTGCGTATGCGCGCGCGAGCGAGCGCTTGCGTTTGTGTGTCTGTGTTGTGCGCGCATGCGTGTGTGTATGTGTGTGTGCGTGTGTGTGTGTGCGCGCGCGCGCGCGCGCTGGCGCTTGTGTACATGCGTGAACATGTGTGTGATCGTATGACGCGAGCGTGTGTGTTGTGTGTGTGTGTGTGTGTGGTGTGTGTGTGTGGTGTGTGTGTGTGTGTGTGTGTGTGTAGTGTGTGTGTGTGTGTGGGTGTGTGTGTGTTGTGTGTGTGTGTTGGGTGTGTGTGTGTGTGAAGTGTGTGTGTGTGTGTGTGTGGTGTGTGTGTGTGTGTGTGTGTGTGTGTGTGTGAAGTGTGTGTGTTTCTGCATGTGTGCGTGCGTTTTTCAGGCAGATAGGCAGAAGACAGAAAGAAACAAAGAATGAAAGAAAGAATGAAGAGAGAGAAGAAGATTAACACACACACACACACACACACACACACACAACACACACACACACAAACCAAAAAAAAAAACATGATGACAATATGATGATGAGGATGATGGACGGTGGACAATTTGATCCAGTAACGACCCATAATACACCTGAAGACTCGATGAACGTAAAGCTGACGATGAAAGTAATACAAATCTGAAATTGAAAGCAGCCAGTAACACTGATAACACCAAGATTGGCACAAATGATGAGGACGACGACAAACGTCGATGATGAGGACGACGATGACAACAAAGAAGAAGGAAAAAGAAGAGGAGGAGGAGGGAGAGGAGAGAAGAAGAAGAAGAATGAAGAAGAAAAGAAAGAAGAAAGAAGAAGAGGGAGGGGGAAGGAGAGGAGAAGAAGAAGAAGACGAAGAGGAGGAGGAAGAAGAAAAAGAAGAAGAAGAGGAGGAGAGAATAGAAGAAGGAGAGGAGAGGAGAGGAAAGAGAGGGAAAGAAGAGGAGAGGAGAAGAAAGGAAAAGGGGACGAGGAAGAGGAGGAAGAAGAGGAGGAGAGGAGGAGGAGGAGGAAGAGAAGAAGAAGAGGAGAGAAGAAAGAAGAAGAGGAAGGAGGAGGTGGAGGAGGAGGAGGGAAGGAAGAAGGAAGAGGAGGAGGAGGAGGAGGAAGGAAGAAGAAGAAAAGGAGGAGAGAAGAAGAAGAGGAGAGGAGGAAGAGCTGGAGAAAAGAGGAGGAGGAGGAGGAGGAGGAAGGAACAAGAAGAAGAAGAAGAAGAAGCGGAAGAGGAAGGTGGAAAAGAAGGAGGGAGGAGAAGAAGACGAAGACGAAGAGAAGAAGAAGAAGAAGAAGAAGAGAAGAAGAAGAGAAGAAAGAGAAGAGGAGGAGGAGGAGGAAGAGGAGGAGGCCGGAGAAGAAGAAGAAGGACGAAGAGGAAAAAGACAGACGAAGAGAGCAGAAGAAGAAGAAGAGGAGGAGGAGAGAAGAAGAGGAGGAGGAAGGAAGAAGAAAAGAGGAGGAGGAAGAAGAGGAAGAAGAGGAGGAGGAGAAGAAGGAAGAAGAGGAGGACGAGGAGGAGGAAGAGGAAGAGGAGTAGGAAGAGGAGGAGCAAGAAGAAGAAGAAGAAATTATAAAATGTAATATTCCTTTTTCTAAATATTTTGCTCGTGCATCCCCTGGAGTAAAGGGCAGTAAAGCGGTTGGAAGGAAATTATTGAGGGGAAAAAAAAAAAAAAAAATCAATATCAATTCATTTATGGCTTGAGATACGTGTGTGTGTGTGTGTGTGTGTGTGTGTGTGGTGTGTGAGAGGGAGAGAGAGAGAGAGAGAGAGAGAGATGGAGGAGAGAGAGAGAGAGAGTGTGTGTGTGTGTGTGTGTGTGTGTGTGTGGTGTGTGTGTGTGTGTGGCGGCCATGCGTGTGTGTGCGGACATGCGTGTGTGTGTGTGTGTGTGTGTGTGTGTGTGTGTGTGTCTGTGTGTTGTGTGTGTGCGCGCGCGCGTGTGTGTGTCTGTGTGTTCATAATTATGTCTGTATGACCCACACGGCACATCTAATTCACAGCTTGAATATGTGTCTGGTTTTAGTTTTGTTGTGTTATTTGCAGCGTGTGCGCGCGCGCGCGTGTGTGTGTGTGTATGTGTGCGTGCGTGTTTACGGTCAAAAACTATATGGGAAATATATGCTGAAATCTCAAGGGGCCCCCCTAAAATAAAAGCAAACAAACAAAACAAACAAGCGAAACAAAGCGAAGAAGAGGGCGAGGCAAAGGTAGGAAAGAGAGAGCAAAATAAAACACGCAAAACAACACCAACAACAAAAATCAAACAAAAACAACCAGACAAAACAATAAAACAAGCCTTCACATACGACCTTGATTGGCAATCGAAAATAGCCACCATTGTGCGTCCAGGTTTCTAGTCTTTTGCTCTCTGGAAAACCGACAATACTCAACAAGCAACAAAGTGAAGAGATACCAGTCAATTACAGCATTCTTTACACACACCACACACACACACCACACACACCACAACGAGAAGTCCCCTTCGGGGCGAGAGAGAGCGCACACCTCAGCAGCCAATATTGATAGGTGTCAACACATCCCCCTTTGGTCCTGATCCGTAACAATATATTATATATATATATCTATATAATAATATATATAATATAATAAACAGCTTCTCCCCTAAGCCTTATCCCAACCTTTCCCAAAGTGTCCGTTAAAAACAAAAACCCGTCTCGTGTGGTGCGCAGTCTGCGAAAACAAGTACAAACGAACCAAGAACCACTACGGTTTTAAAAAACAAAAGCACGTCCACGGTTGAAGGGGGAAAAAAAAAAAAAAAGTGGAAGTCGTAACGAGTCCTAGTTTAGGTAGAGTCCCCCCTTTGTCGACGGTCGTCATTTGATCCTGGCGGCCTCACAGGAGAACAAACGGATCAGTCGTGTACTGAGATCACTCTTCAATGTTGATGAAATAAACAGAGAAAGAGTGGGGGAGGGGGGAGGGGTGGGGTGGGTGAGATGGTGAGGAGGAGGATGAAGGGCCTCTAAAATAGGACATTTGCACTATTTTTATTTCGACCGCAACACACCACCCAACCAGTGCACATAACGCCAACCAGCCACCCCACTTCTGGGCAGGGACTCACCGGTCATCAACTGTAGTAATTCGATAGGAGGAGTCCCTGTGAAGTCAGGGACCATGTGCTCGGGCTTAGCTCCCCTCTCGATCACTTTGCGGAACCCGGGAAAGTCCACGCCCTTCCGGTCCAGGTAAGTCAGACCAGTTGTTCGGCTTAGCTCCCCTCCTCGTCCCTTTCGCGGAACCCAGGAAAGTCCCGCCTTCCGGTCCGGTAACTCGTCCGAAACCGTCCAGCAAATGAGCCGCCCTGTCTTCGGAGCTTTACGGTATTCTCCAAACGCCATCTGGATCGGCGCAGGTTCCCCGGGTAGCGCATTCGCAGAAGAAGTGAGCGCAGTTCCCGCCAGCAGACATCCAGAAGCCTACATGAAAGCCACGCAGCTATGTCCACCTTGCTAGGGAGGATATAAAAAAAAAAGAGATAGTCTCTCTCTCTTCTCTCGCTCTCTCTCTCTCTCCTCCTCTCTCATAACTCTCGGCGTATGGTACCTGGTCTGTCGTGACTCTGGAGCGTAGACGATGGGAAGGGTTGGGGGAGATGTGGTGTCCTTTGGTCTTGTCGATATCTAGAAAAAAAAAAAAAAGAAATAAAAGCAAAATACAACAAAGTGAAGTTGTAGTTCTTGATTAGAAAATGAAAATACATCCTAAAAAGTTACTGCCCGGTTTTCCACGTTTGGGACAGATGGGGGTTTGTCCGGTGGGTGGTTGGTGGTGGGGGTGGTTGGTTGGGTGGGGGGGTTGGGGGGGATGGGGGGGGGGGTGGGGGGGGGGGTTCCTTATTGGAGGATGGTGGTGGAGATGGAAGGCGCTTTATTTCAGTGCATTGATTTTCCACAGTTGCTTTATCTAGGCTGAATAGCACGCATTCGACAGATTCTATAGATGCTGTTGATCCGAGCTTATTTTTCCTTAGAGGCGTGCATGTATTGGCTGGTTTAGTGTCTCGATGGTGCCGTCCTCTCAGTTCTCGCGTTTTCTGTATTCCTTTTTCTTATAGAACAGGAGTAGCTTTACAATGGGGAACCAAGAAATGCTGTCTTGTCTGTCTGTATGTCGTGTCCGTCCTCCGTGGTCGAAATGTGTTCCACTCGATCCAGACTAAACTGCTGGACCGAACTTTCTGAAATGTGTAGATATGTTCAACAATAGTCAGTGATGATGCCCGATGTTTTATTTTACCAGAATAGCCATTACTAACGGCTGTACAATGATAATTTGTGTGTACAAGTTTAAGCAAGAACTGTTTGATAAACTTAATGTAACCAAAAGGGGGAAAATGTTATAGTGACTGCTTTAATAACTATATATATATATACTTACTTTTTTTTTTTTTTTGTACTACTACTTACTGGAAGTACTGTTTATATGCTTGGCATCATGTTCTTTCTTTTCTTAAACAATCAGCAAAAACATTGGGTTACCGTTACACAAACTGCAACAGATGATCAGCACCAACACAAAACAACCAAGCGAAACAAATCCATTCGCTCGCACCATCAGTTAACACGATTCTGAATCCTGCCCTGGAAATCAAGGTTGTTTGTTTTTTTTTACCCTCCGGTAGTACGGTCCCTTTAACCAGGACTCTCAGCATCTTCCGAGTCGCATGACACACACTCTCCTCTCTCTCTCTCCTCTCTCTCTCTCTCTGTGAGAGAGAGAGAGGAGAGAGAGAGAGAGAGAGAGAGAGAGAGACTCTGTGTGTGTGTGTGTGTGTGTGTGTGTGTGTGTGTGTGTGGTGTGTCCGCGCACTTGCTTGTCTAGATTTGGAAAAGTACAACAAGTTTTCAAAAACTGTTTATACGATTATACTTCACGTTCTCTTGTCCTGCACCCCCTCCCCCCCCCCCCCCCCCCCCCCCCCCGCAACCATCCACTCACCCCCACCCGTCTCTCTCTCTCTCTCATCTTCTGATTCTCTCTCTCTCTCTCTCTCTCTCTCTCTCTCTCGGAGAGGCGAGATGTGAAAGCCGATCAATACTTAGGTCACAAGATGTTAACGTACACGGTTTGGGATGAAAACACGATCTACTCTCGTCTTTCAACGGATCGATTCCTGCTATACCTTTACCACAAAAAAAAAAAAAAAAAAAAAGCGAAAGACAACAAAAAGTGTCTTCCGTCGTTGCCCCCCCCCCCCCACCCCCTCCCTCTCTCTCTCTCTCTCTCTCTCTCTCTAAGTAAAAACCCTCCCTTCCAACATTCCCCCCTCCACCATCTCTCTCCTGCTCGTTCTCTCGACTCTCTCTTCTCGCAAGAACTCTCTCTCGCTCTCTCCTCCCGTTGTCTCCTCGTCTATGACAGTTCCCGTGACTCGTGCAAGGTTGCACAGCTCCGGAAGACACAGGATGTGCTTACCGTTCATCTGACGCGGTCAGGATTTGGGGATTATACGTAGGCACTGTCAACTCATTGATTGGATTCTCTCTCTCTCTCTCTCTCTCTCTCTCTCCTCTCTCTCTCTCACCGCCACTCATCCTCCTCTCTGGTGTCTGTGTGTCTCTCTGCTTCGTGCACATGCGTTGTGTGTGTGTGTTGTGTGTGTGTGTGCGCGCGCACACACCACACACGCACACACACACACACACGCAGACATATGCATACGTGCAGACAGACAGACAGACAGACAGACAGAGAGAGAGGGAGAGAGAGAGAGAGATGAGATAAGTGGAGGAGGGAGGGAGAAGAGAGGAGAGAAGGGGGAGGGTGTGCTGCATATGTGATAACGAAACCCAACGCGTTCCCACGGGAAAAAAAAAAAAAAAAAAAAAAAAAAAAAAAAAAACAAAAAAAAAGACAAAAAGACAGAACGGAGAAGAAACAAAAAAAAAGGAAAAGAAAAAATTCACTAACATTAAAAAAAAGAGAAAGAAAAATGCTCACTAACAACACCTCCCCCCCCCCCTGCCCCCCCCCCACCCCCCCCCCCCCCCCCAACAAAAAAAAAAATCCCGAACATTTAAGAAACAAAAACGAACAAACAAACAAACAAAAATCAAACAAACGAACAAAAAGCCCAACTCACACAACACGCCAAAAAAAAAAAACACGCGTGTTGCACGTGCACTCCAAACTATTAACAAGTCAGTCACCCTGTCTCACCATGTGCATTGCGTGCGTGCGTGCGTGCGACCATACAGCCCAGCCCCTCGTGAGAAACGAACGTCACTCTTATTCATAAAACGCCAACACACACACACCCGCTACCCGAAAATCCCGCCTCCCCCCCCCCCCCCCCCCCCCCCCCATCCCAACCCCCCCCATCCCCTGCCCACGCATCATTTTATCACACGCAGTGCACGCACCGAAAGAATGATGAAATATTTCAAAAACGAGACAAATGGAAAGGAAACCTGAAAACAACTCTTTAAAATAAAATTTTAAAAAAAAAAAGTTTAAAAAAAAAAAAAAAGGCAACAAAATCAAAGAAATACCGACAATAGCAAGAAACACGAGAAGTGTGTCTACACAGAGCAAGTCGACTGTTTGACCACGTGCGTTTGAGGCTGGTAAACCATGAGTCACGGACAAAGAAAAACAAAAATGCTGTAGTCGTGGCCAGTCGCCAGCCAGTTCAATTGGACATAAGTTCCAGACTCAAACATCCTGGTTTCCAGGCAGACGACTTCATGTGTCGCGCCAGCCAATTAGGCACGGCGAGGAGGCTATTTTTTTTTTTTTTTTTTTTTTTTTGTCCTTCACGGAGACGGCACCGTCCTGCAGACAGACTGAGTGGCTTGACCAACTTCTCAATAGGTCTGGCCAAACGGATCTCTGCGTCTAGGTCAGACTGGTGTACAGCTAATTTACAAGACCAGTGCCCACAGTTAAGTCAGACGTCGCCCTGGTTAAAATAGGAAAAGTGGGGGGGTATTGTGTAGTGGGGGTGAAACTAAGTTAATTAATTAAATGACCCATGACCACCACAGAGAGCAAGGCCGGTAGATGTTACGGAAGACTTTGATTATTTGCATGTCCAATGAAATTAGAGGGGAGGTAATCTCGGCACAAGGTGGGAAAATACTGACCAATGGTACTCGCCCTTTTGACAGGTGGGAAGAGAATAAGAAAGCTAGCTGAGTGAGAGGGGAGAAAAAAAAAAAAAAAAAAAGGAGAGAGGAGAGAGAGAGAGAGGTTCTCTGAGTAGGCTCTGCACGAGAAGAAGAGAGAGAGAGAGAGATGAGAGAGGTTTCTGGGGGTGAAGAGAGCCGAGTGGAAGCATTAGCACCTAATAGAGTCTGCAGAGGAAGGACTAAGGACAGATGTTGAGAGGGAGAGTTGCTAACTGATGAAGAAAAAAAAAAAAAGGAAAAGAAAGAAAAAAGAAAAGAAAGCAACTATGTCCATTTGATAGAGCAGACCAGAAGAGAGCGAGAGAGTGCAAGGTGTTAGTGCAGGAGGAAGAAGAAAGGAGAACAGATCAATGTCTGTTTGTTAGTAGTAGAAGAAGTAGGCAGGCATCTGGTAACACGACAAAAGGGACTGGTAGTAATCGCAGTCCATTGATGGGCAGAACTTCCTATGTTGCGATATCAATACACTATCGCGCCTACTGATGCTCTGCAGTGCTTCGGACAGTAGTCACTATTTATTTTGACCGGGGTTCGACCTCATACCTGGCAGCGCCACTTCCATCAGGCAGAACCATAGGCCAACGCCAGTAACCTGACCAGTGCCAGCGGTCCCAACCTGACCAGTGCCAGCGGTCCAACCTGACCAGTGCCAGAAGAGAAAAAGGAAAGACAGTGAGTCGTGAATAGTTTAAGATCACCTGGCCAGGTAAAGTAGAAAGTTTATTTATACCCGGGTTAGTTATGATGATTAAGATAAATGCTTTTTTTTTTTTTTTATATATATAATATATATATTTGTGAAGTTTCAAGGAAAGAGAGAACGTTTTATTTTTTTGGCTCCATGCGCATTGGTGTTTTCCATGACTATGTGCAGTAAAGTTACAGACTTTACCAGTGATTTGATGTGACGAATGCATGATACATGAATGAGATTGTAAGCAAGCTGTGAGTGTGCCTGGGCTGTGCGCTAGGTCCTTCCTCCACTGACATACCCCGAGGTTGACAGGGGTGAGGTTGTGGGATTGACGATGGAGAGAGAGAGAGAGAGAGAGAGAGAGAGAGAGAGAGAGAGAGAGAGGAGAGAGAGTGAGAGTGTGTGTGTGTGTGTGTGTGTGTGTTTTGTGTGTGTGGTGTGTGTGTGTGAACACACAAGAGATGAAATACGACGCGAAATAAAAGACAAGAGAAGCTCCGTGATGAGACTGTCAACATGCTGTCAACATGCTGTCAACATACTGTCAACATGCTGTCAACATACTGTCAACATGCTGTCAACATACTGTCAACATGCTGTCAACATGCTGTCAAAATACTGTCAACATACTGTCAACCAATGCTGTCAACAGTACCACTGTTGTCAACATGCTGTCAACACATACTGTCAACATACAGCCACCACTGTTGTCAACAGTCAACATGTTGTCAACATACTGTCAACATACTGTCAACATGCTGTCAACACACTGTCAATTACTGTAAAGATACAGTACCACTGTTGACTAACCGATTGCATTTCAGCACTGACTTTTTTTTTTTTAAAATCCCCGATCAGAGTTCTACGTGACCTTTCATGTGTAGGATAGCATAGTGAGTAGGATGTGCGATGTAGTGGTATGGTGTGCGTGTAGTGCGTGCGTGCGTGTGCGTGCGTGTGTGTGCGTGCGTGCGTGTGTGTGTGTGCGTGTGCGTGTTGTGTTTGGTGTGTGTGTATCAGGGCTGTCACTTGCGTTGAAGTCACTCACAAACCATCACAAAGAAAGAAAAAAACAAAGAAAAAAAAAAAAACAAACAAAGAAAGAAAGCACCTTTCACCTTATCTCTTTAAATACACCTTCTAAAAACGCACCAGAAACTTCGTTAAAAATCTTTCTTAATGTTGATCTCTTTCAGAAACTTCAAAGATACGTCAGGTGGGACATCTCTGAACGGGTTTTTCATGGAGTCTGCTGTAAAGTGTTTATGTCTCACATCGTGCAAGTCCCAACACTCTAAAAGAATATGTTTCACTGTGAGTGGAACATGACATGGAATGCACCACGGAGCTTCTTCACCTTTTAAAAGATAAGAATGGGTATAAAACGAGTGGCCTGTGTGCAAACGGCACAAGACTGTTTCGTCTTTTACGGCCGCCTCTGGAACATGGTAAAAACTCTTTCAGGTTTGGACGGATTTTGAATAATTTGTATCCGTCTGCGAGTTCCATTCCTCTTGCCAGAGGTCTTTGACGTAAGCCTGTGTTTGGGTTTCAGATCAGTGTGAGGGATAGACAATCTGCTCAACTTTTCCTTTGTGGCACTCTTGGCAAGTTGATCAACCAACCTCGTTGCCTCGAATGCCCACATGGCTGGGAACCCAAGCAAAAACTATGTTGTATCCATCTGATTTCAGAGAGGTGTACAGTTGAAAACTTTCAGCAGCTGAGGGTGCTTGAGATTACGGCCGGCAATGGCCTCCAAAGCAGAAAGGGAGTCTGATAAAATGAGGAAATCTTTATGTTTGGATTTACAGACCATTTGAAGAGCCAGACCAAGGCTGTCAGCTCAGCAGTGTAGATGGAGCTGTCGGTGGGAATGTGTTTGGTACATCTCTGAGGGGGATCTGTTGCAACAAAACACAGCAGAGGCAACTCCCTCCTCAGATTTGGGAACCGTCAGTGAAAAATTCTTTTGAAGGATGGAAACTTGGAACACAGTTCAGCAAAAAGGGACTTGTATGCCAAGGAACTAGTGGAATCTTT
>JADBJO010035239.1:0-12508 GCA_016801955.1 Conus betulinus | reverse complement strand
ACAAACATAATCCCATGTCTTAAATCTTCTTTTAATTGGGTGTGTTCACTCAAATTACAGTGAAGAATATGGATTCAGTACCAAATGAATGGAACAAACTTCCACCCAAATCAAACCAACCTCCCAACACTCCACAATAATCCATTAAAAAAAAAAAAATCAGCTGGAGCTCCAATATTGTTCATGTACCTTAGAAACTTTGATAAATAGACATCACAGAAAACTGCATGCAAAAAATGAAATATGAGGTACTCAAAAATGCATACACAAAACAGCAATATATTTTTGAATGTATCCATTGCCTTTGCCTGATAAAAAAAAAAATTTGTTTCTACATTAGCACTAAACCGAGTAATACTAAAACCAAGTTTCCCTCTGGGTAAACATAATAAAAAGAAATCCACTGGAACCATTTCACTACCGTTTCTTCTGCAAAACTGCTGCACACGGCATCAGTCAGCAGTAAATAAAATGCTTGCCCTAAGTCGAGTAGTCAAGCCCAGCATTCCACATCAAGCTGTCTGACCGTACAGGGGGTTGGCTCATAGCAAGGACCATGCTACACAGGTTCTTCATCTTGCAGAAAGCATCACTGAACAAGAGAGAAATGGCCTGCTGATGACAGCCTCTTCCTTCTTTCTCTCTTCCAGTTGGGGATGTTGTCTTACCCTGCGCTAAGCAGTCATCACGTAGACTAACATTAACCCCAACAATCAAGCAAGATATACATGTCCATACCGTTAGTCTCTGGGGCCTACTCTTCCAAAGGATGGTGATGGAATTTGAAGAGTGCACAAGATGTTATGCATATGGAATATCTGTTATGCTCTCATTCAAACAACTTCCGGGGAGTGCAGTCAGAAGCAAGTTCAACTCTGAGAGGAGAATCCTCCCACAACCAGTAGGCTCCACAGAGACTCAGACCTGTGAACCCCACATCACTACAATAACAAGTAAAACATTCTAACAACTGAACTATTCCTGCTTTCAGACTCTTTTGTGTGTTCTTTTAAAGACACTCACATGGAAATTCTGTAAGCCTGGGTGGGTGGGAACATACCTAGACTCATTTGGGGCAGACCATTTTTTTTCCAAACAGGCCTCGTTCTTATACTTACTGATGGAACTTTGGGTGTGTGTTCTGCTGCAGGAGAACTCAATCAGTGACAATGGTCTCCATGCATGGAGAACAGCAGTGGAAGAAATGACTGACACTTCACATGCGTCTGGACCTATACAGCAGCAATGAAAGCAATCCACGAGGGATCTTGCTATGTGTTTCCAATCTCTGACACTAGTACTATTACACCAGTACAAGAACAGGATGAGGTGATGACATTCTAAACTTTGTGGAAATGGAAGACTTCTTCATTGACAATGTATCACCTAACATAAATCAACCAGACAGTTCAAGACTACTAATCAAAAGCAACTGACAAAGATTATGATGCACACAGAACCAACATTTTAACGCATGTCATAACAAAGTAGATGCCCATATACCCGTGCGAAGCTCAAATCGCAATAAATACTAATAATGAGCAGGAAAAAAAACGCCGATATCTGCAGACTGTAAGAGGTAAAGTGAAGGAAAAAAAGAACACTTCTTTCTAGATGGGTTTCCATCAATGGTACGTTATTTCCGACCGTTCAAAAGCCTGATTTCATTCACTGGTACTGATCTTTTCATCAAGCCCAAATTCCTCTGTCCATGCAGCAGCATGCAATCAATACACTCAAGTCTTTAAAACATGATATGATGCCTGTAACTGAGACATTCAAGTGGGTGCCAACTCAATGAAGACAAAACAATGAACCATCCAAAGTCTTGGAGGTGAGGGGTAGGGAGTGGGTTAGGGGAGAGAGCTGGCCGACAGCTACAAAGGAATGAACAGAGGAGGATGAGAAGAAGGGGGTCCAAATATCTTAAGTCAATCCCATTATTTTCTGACCGTCTTCATTTTCCTCTGCAAAACATGCAAAATATGTCTTCCTCTAAAACCACTGATAACTCATGCAAACTGATGTCCAATTATTAATTCACAAAAGTTTTTACGTCTTTTTTTTATTCTTTATTATTTTCATCTTTTTTTCTAAGGGGAAAAAAAATGGCAGAAATGCACTTCGAAAGAGAACAAAACTGGAATCTGCCGTTAAGCAAAACATCATCAGGTCTGTCACTACTCACGTGGAAGGTTGACCCAACTTTGTCCAAAACCATCTCAGTTAACACATGCTCAGCTGTACAGACTGAATGAAGAAAACAAGGTCAAAGGTCACTGTCACTGTCCGAGCCTTCATCCGAAAGGAAGCCAATTTCCCCCAGGAGTTCTGACAGGGCCAAGTAGTTCATCACATCGATGGGGAAATCATCCTCTCCCGCCACGTCCGAGTCCCGCTGCTCCAGGTAGTCCCATAACGTGTAATTCACCCAGTTCACCATTTCCTCACTATCGTTGCAGACCTTGCGTTGGCGACGTGGTTTGGGGGGAGCTGTCGTGCCATCTGGAAGGGCGTGCTTGTGAGAAACAACTGTCGTTTGAACGGACAATCACCTCGACCTTGATCGAAATGGCGGCAAGGCTTCTGCCTGTTGAAAGGGGGGGAAAAAAAGATATTAAAGAGCATTACGAAACAATGAAAATCTTCATGAATTAAAGAAATGTTAAAGAATATCACAGACCAATATATACTTTGTTGAATTAACAAAGAAAAACATTACTCTTTAATTACCAAGCTACACATATTCAAAGGTATGTAAGCATAAAAGGCTTAAATGCATGCCCCATTGGATAACAGCTGTTTCTGCTGCTGCTTCTGTGTGTGTGTGTGTGTGTGTGTGTGTGTGTGTGTGTGTGTGTGTGTGTGTGTGTGTGTGTGTGTGTGTGTGTACGTACACACTCACCTGCTTGAATTTACAGCAAGCGCAGCACTCACTCATACGGCCATCACCCTCTCGCATGCTGACTACCATCACCTTCTCGCATGCTGATCAAGTAACATGCTTTTCACATTTAAAGAATAAAAGCTTTGGCAAAAATACCCAAAGATGCCAACCCTCTGAATGATGTTTAAGAACATTCTGGAAATTTCAAAACAAATGCTCTGAATGTTCCAGGGACACTCAGACCCTTTGTTGCATCAACGTGTATGCAACATTTACCAGTATGGCATGAACACAATGTTGGCCTGCAACAACATCAATTTTTTTTATCTGCACAACACGGGGGGCATATTCCTATGGATGAACAGCACCATGCATGGGTCATTTTCAGAATAACTTGGCCAGATTTCTGCTCCCATGGCCGTTTTTCAACCATTTAACTAATGCCAAAAGCACTAGGTCACCTAAACATAACCATTAGGAATACCTCCTCCATCACACTTCATGATACACTGAAGCAGACACCAGAGACAACCTGACAAAGAATGACATCACATCCTTTTCCGCTTGGTTACTCATTAAGGGTTCAGTGTGAACACACACAAGATCAGCTTTGGCTCCGCTTCATCACATGAAACAGGTAGTGTGACTCACAATCCCCACCCCTGATCAGCTGAACACCTGTGAAGCAAAAAGACCCAGCAACTTAAAACAAGAAAGCAGGGGAATAATCCCACCCAACTGAAAATAGACTCATTGAAACAATTTTGCTGTTGGCGTATGATTGGAACAAACTGTGGTATGTACAAAATTTGAGAAAACTGAGAAAGACGGCATCTTCACACACACATACACACACACAAAACCACAGAAATGCATGACACATGTCAATTCCATCATCCCCTCCACTGTGTTGTGCTGGTTTACTTATGGTCACCTGAATACCTGTTAACTATCATTAGGTAGCGGCAGCCAAAATTTTCTTTCAGATATATTGAAAAAATAATTAAACCACCATTAAGTTATGTTTAAAACTAGCATACTGCAAAAAAAATCATAGCTCTAGCTTAATTTGTTCCCGAGTTATGATCCGTTAAAGATTTGTCGAATTTCCGTCACAGCCAATTTTGTTCGGAAGGCCTACTTTGACAGGTCCTATCATGACAAATACCTCACAGAAAAAAACTTAACTTTTGTTTGTGGACTTAAAGTACAGTACTGTAATAGAAAAACCAAATATGAGTCAACCACTACATGTATGAACAGAGATATGATACATCAAAAACTGCTTTTCATGCAGTTTGAACGAGGGCAAAATGCACAATGTGTCAAATTCAAGGACAAATAATTTTCAAAAATGAAAGTTATATCCTTTGAAAACTACATATATCTTGTCTACTTAACATATAGATAAAGCCCAATTTTTTCAGGATGCTAATCAAATATTTTGTTTGCTTTTAAGGACCTCTAATTTGCTTAATCATGCAAAATGGGCTGCGACGGACATTTTGCTAACTTTTAGAACACAATCCTCAATAACTTCTGAACCCCAAAAGATATCAGCATAAAACTTTGCCACAGTGTGAGAAATGCATTTTACTTGTGGAAAAAGTCACAATTGTTGTTTTTCATGAGATATGATTAGTAATATATGAATTAAATTAACAACAATTTACAGAAAAATAGAAAAATGACACACCAGAGCCTTACCGAACACTGATGCTGGTTGTTGCACTCATATTTTAAAACAAATAAAAGTTATTTTCACATTTCTTTCTTGCAGCAGAAGCTTGAAGCTGTAGAGAAATGATAAATTTCCAGACATTGTTAACAAGTATGAAAATGGAGAGGGGGGGGGGGGGGGATGGTTGATGGCGGGAAGCATCAAATGTCCACAGAGTTCTGAAGTGAGTGTGCTTGTTAACAAGCAAATCCAAAGTGTCAATGTGCCATGTTCTGCCAGATGATGAAATTGGAGCAATACTGATATCATTTCCACTGGCAAATACAAAGTTTCTGTGGACTTTCCACTTGTCCGCAACTTTTGGCCAGGCAAATGTTGTTCGCCTTATGTTGCATCTTTGCATGAAGTGGATGTTTCCCTCTTCTGGGGAGATTACTTCAACCACTTCACCAATATAAAAGTCATCATCATAATGGACAGCCACCATATCTCCCAACTTGCTAAACGGTAGTAGGCGGTGAAAGATGGCTGGAGATCCTCGGACTGTGGGCTTGAACTGTTAGAAGCTCCTGGTGATTCTCCTCTGGATCATCTGAAAAATGTAACACTGGATCATCTGTTAAAATGTAGCACACACACAAAACATTATGTGTATAACAACTGTTTCAACAATTGAAACATCAGTAATATATCACTGAGTGTATGGATATCTACACCATGTGTGTTTATACATTAATCATGACATAATTTTAGCTGTATACATGGGGATGTTTTCTTGATTATGCAGTGTTTCTTTTCAGAGAGAGAGAGAGAGAGAGAGAGAGTGTGTGTGTGTGTGTGTGTATGTGTGTGTGTGTGTGTGTGTGTGTGTGTGTGTGTGTGTGTGTGTGTGTGTGTGATATCTGCATTTTATCTACATTTTCTTTCATAAACTTGATTATACATTGGTATGTCTTGTTTCTGGTTGTCTCTTCATTTGATATTTTGTTAAAATTATTTTGTTTAAATGTGTAATATGTGATGCTGGTTATACTGGACGTATAAAAGTAAAATGTAATTTTAAGTCTTTTTTTCAAACACACACACATACAGTGACACATCCCTCTCTCTCTTTCTCTCTCTCTCTCTCTCTCACACACACACACACACACACACACACACACACACACAGAGAAACAAACAAACACTGAAACAGGTACATTTTACAAACATTAGTTAATGCGTACACCTGACAAAAAAAAAAAAAAAAAAAAAAAAGTTACCCCCCCCCCCCCCCCCCGCCTCATGCCCAACCCAAAAGACTGCATTTGTTCAAGAACTTCAATTGTTGCTTGCATGATTGTTTGTCACTAAGGTGTATGTATGTTTTAGCTAGTAAGTATGCAAACTTGACAAAATAAGGTACATTTGACATGCGCACAAAAAACAGTGTGTGCATTTGTAGGTGCCTGTGCTGAATCTGTGTGTGTGTGTGTGTGTGTGTGTGTGCATGCAATTTTTTAAAATGCTTGATAATCATCCCAAATTTCCATAGGAATCCAAATATAAGGAATGCATTTCCCTTTTCCAGCCCACTAGATATTCATGATATCATAAACACTGATAATAATTATACTAATTTAAAAGACTTATGGACAGAAAAAGACAATAATTGTACAGCTAGAGGCGTGAAAAGAATATGAAATTGATAAACTCATAGTTAAATACACAAATCGTACTGTTTAGTGCTTTCACTTCAGTGTCAGGTGCTGCTTATGCAAACAAAGGCTTGAACTTGAAACAGTTGAAGTCAGTATTAACTGTCCAAGCAAGGGTTAACCGAAAAATAGTTGAACAATGGGTCTAACAACAATCGAATTGTATGAATTTGAACTGTAACAATTAATCCAGAAATAGGTCTGGGCCTACTTTCAATCAAGACTCCCGACTTGGTCGTAGTTGATCGTTCGAGTCAGTAAATGTCAATAATTGAGTTACTCCCCTTGGCATCACTCGATCGGCTACTAGTTTGTTGTTTTACGGACCAAAAACACAACAATCCTACACACAAAAAAATACACTAGAAAGAAAAAAACATAAACTTTTCGATTACTAAAGACAAATGTGCTAGGTAAGTCATTTATCAACGGTATTTGTTCAAACAAGTTACCAATACACTACTTCCGGTAGTACTCGAAATGATCGCGGCTAACATTCTCAAGGTGGCCTGTTTTATGCAGATAACTACTAATCTAAAGAAAAATACTGAATAAATTGTGATAGATAAACTTAAATCATACGTAAGTGTTATAATGGACAATTCTTACCGAGTCCTTGTGGAAAATCTCCAGATCTTGCTGTGCAAAGTTTGAGTCGATGCGCTCCATCTTTCGTGTTGAATCAACATGTGCCGGGAAGGAATGTGTTTCACAGACGACGCATGTTTTGATTGGCTGAATTAACTAGGACAAGCCATGAATACATTAACCTCGTACCTCATTCGAAAGGGTACGGCTTGTGCTTCATTCCGACACCATGAAACATGCATTTTAAAATCGTTTTTTCCGTCCGAAAAATTCACAAAAATCGGCATGGATGTGACTTTAACTTCATCCTGTGATTTCATTAGACCAGCATTCGATTTTCCCCCCAGACCGTTAAAATCTCTACGTTTAATTCCCTTTATTTTGATACCAGATACATGTGTGAGTGTTGTCTGTACCATTTAATCTTTGGTAGGGAAGCACAGTGTGTCAAAACCGACTCGACACAGAATCGCCGCGGGCGCTGGACACGGACCGAAAGTGAGCTGAACACACACACCTCATTCTCTCTTAGATATTTATTTCTTCACACATCATTCACACTTAAAACAACACTCGTTGAAAAGAGGAAGATTGAACTTTATTTTGACATATTTTTCAAAGCAAAACATTAAAAATCATCAAACCCATACGGCTGCATAGAAAATCGGCAAAATCAGTGGAAAAGGCAAGATGATTGCAGCGCTGTGGCTTGGCTGCCGCTACCTACTATCATTGCATCAAGTCATGCCCCTTTCGGCCCCACTTACTTGAGAGCGTTCTTGTATCCCTCAATCAGCTGGGTCTTCTCTTCCGGGGTATCCACCCACAGCTGACTTGGTGTGTGACAAAGTCAGACTTCACTCGGCATTCTGGACATGCTCTGTTGTTTGGAAAAAAAAAAGTAAGAGATCTGTCACTATCTTTTCTGTGTGTGAGAGAGAGAGAGCAATGTGTGTGTGTGTGTGTGTGTGTGTGTGTGTGTGTGTGTGTGTGCGCGCGCGCGCGCGCATGCATACATGTGTGTGTGTGTGTGTCTATGTGTGCACATGCATAGAGAGTGTGTGTGTGTGTGCACAAGAGTGTGTGCACGCATGCAAGCGTGCACAGATGCATGCATTCAAGTAAGTGCATGCTCACCTGTGTGTGATGAGGAGTGGGTGATTGTATGGGTGGGTGGGGAATTGTGTTTGTGCATGGGTACATATGTTGTGTGTGTGCATGTAACTCTTAAGTGTGTGAGCGTGAGTGAGAGTGTGTGTGTGTGTGTGTGTGTGTGTGTGTGTGTGTGTGTGTGTGTGTGTGTGTGTGTGTGTGAACGTGTGTGTATGAGAGAGAGGACTCCTTGACAACTACGGATCTGTGTGAGCAGCAGCACCTAAAGACAGATAACACCACAAAAAAACACAGTAAAACCTATGTAAACTGTATGGATCATGAGCCACCCAATCGCTGAGAATGTGGTGTGGAAAGCAAGCCACAATAAACATTTACGAGTTTCTGTTTTCAAATTCACTGTCTCACTTGACGATGACTTTCTCGAACTGCTTGGCGCTGCGCCACTGGCGGATGCAGTTAAGGCAGAAGCAGTGGTTGCAGTTCTCCAGGATCCCAAAGCGCCGGGCACAGGGCGGCTCCTTCTCCAGAATGACATCCATGCAGATGCCACATGTCTTGTCCTGGCTGGCCGCCACCTTGAACGAGTGCTCCATGTCCTTCTCATGAGCCTCCATACATTCCTGTGGGATGGAGACCAAACAAAAGCAAGGATGAACTTTTTTCTCATTTCTGATCATGATCTCTTAATTCATACAACAGCTGCAGCAATCTGCAACACAAAAAGCTGGGGTCCATAACATAAAAAAGCTGCAATGCTGACGCTAAACAAGAGGAATTTCAATCTTTTAATGAACAATTTGCTTTTCCATCATTGCTTGCTCATTCTCAAACCACCCTGGTTTGTGCACTGCTCTAAAAAAAAAAAAAAAAAAAAAAAAGACTAATCTCCTACTTTGGTGCATTTGCTTAAAAATGTAATTGGTTGACCAATAAATCCACCCACACAATGTGAAAAGTAAATGCAGTAATTTGTCCTTCTCTTGCACTGTTCATCCTCATTCACAAGTGGTCTTGTTGTTACAGCCTAGCCTTTCAAAGATGCTATATATCAAGGCTGTAAGCCTTCATCATTACCCAAACTCCATTTCCATCTGAACCACTTGACCAACAATCTGCAATGGTTAGCTTGCAGCCGCTATTCCTGTTGGCCCATCAGAAGGGTCTGTCATTTTTCCCTCAAACTGCGGGAGATCCCTACTGTGTGGTACTTCCAGCTCCCTTTCAGCATTTTTGTCCCCTTTTTTTAAAGCTAGTTTTGTCACATTTATCTCTTTCTCTTTCAAAGTGCTCAAGCACCTCCTGATCTTGATTCTAACTGTCCATATCTCCAAAGAATGTGGGTCATCTGATGGGAACTGATGTTAATATTAAACACACACACACATGCACACACATGCAAACACACACACGCAAACACACACACATGCATACACACACACACACACACACACACACGCACACACACACACACACACGCACACACACACACACACACACACACACACACAGATAGCAGGGATATTCTTCAACCCTTCACCGCCAGATGTTCTGTTTTGCATTTATCACCCATCACCAGCCATTTTTTCAAAAAAATCTCTTATTTCATACTAGCATGTGTGAAATGAGATATCTCTGGAACTAAAGCAACCAATTCTCATGCTGTTTTGTGTGAAATGGAAGAAATAAACTATACTTTTGTTAAATTACAGAATGTTAGTAATGGTTAGTCAACAACAATTTCAAATTTTGGTAATTTTAAGTGCCAAAAAAAATCCAAAACAAAACAAAAATTGAATGTTAACTTTAGTCTCAACACAAAAAAAGAAGAAAACATGCCATCAAACTCTGAACAAAGAAAGAAAAATACTCCACTTACCAAACAAAGACCAGAAAGTATGTAATATCCTACAGAAAAATGAAAAAAAAAAACAGCCACAAATCCAACAGCAAAAGAAGAGCTGTAAGTAGTCTACAGGTTGAAAATCATCCTTGTTCACCAGCACTCCAGAAACAACGTTCAGAGGAATAATTATTGATATGACTAATGAGGGGATGCAGAAAAGCACACACACACACACACACACACACACACACACACACACACACACACACACACACACACACACACACACATGCACACACACACAACAAACTTCTTACACCCCACTGGCGCACACATGAAAGAAAGAAAAGGGGAGGGAAATACACACACACACACACACACACACACACACACACACACACACACACACACGCACACACACACACACACACACACACACACACACACACACACATGCACACACATCCCTTTCACTCTCACTGTTGAAAGCAATACTTTTTTTATGAAAACAAAGTCTTTCACTTGCCTGTTGGTCTCTAAAAACCTGTGGAACAATTCTCCTAAAGCGTATGAGTCCAGCTCATACAGTTCCCACTCAAACTCATCTCTGCAGCACACCTCTGACACGTGTCAGTCAGCCACGCCCCCCTCGCGCCCTCGATCACTTGCAAACCAGCTGTGCATATAGTTCACTGTCTCATACTGCTGGTCGCCTTATATCACTTTCACTCACATAGCTTTCAATTCAGTCACTGCTAGTTGGCCCAGAGCCAACAACACCATGCCTGCACACGCCACGCCGCCTCCACTTAGCGCGCGTCCAACAGAGCCAACCTCTCTTTATGGTAATTCGGTCTAGCTCTCCCTTAGTCCCTATCCCATGTTTCCTGGTCACAATCTGGGTGTTCTTCACCTGAATCAGGATCAACTGACCATCTATTCAATACCTCCAGCACCTAATCTGTGGCAAAGGTACAGCAAGGCTGAGTGCCTGAAGAGCTTGGTTGTGACGTCATAGTGAATGGAAAAACAATCAGCCATTATTGTTGTTGTACCCTGGCAAAAAAAAAATTCCAGGGATCATCCAAACAGCCGAAGTACTTGACCACTATGGTACAAATGTATCAGCTGGGGATGAGAACATTACGTGTGTGACGTTTTTGATTACCCCACCACATGGGCAGCCACACTCCGACTTCCGGGAATTTTGGAGACTGATAATGTTATGCTTGGAGCTTGTCACAACTGAAGACAATCACCGCATAACTATGCAGAGCATAACAACATTTTGATGTAGCCTTGGTGTTCTAGCCTAGGTCAATTGGCCTGACACAGCCTTAAGCCAAGGCGGAAACAATCAGTATAAATCAATAAAAAGAAAAAAAAAACACATTAAACTGAACAGCGCTTAGACGAAGCAAATGGCTGTAAGCACAAGTCAGGGAGTCCCCCATCTATGATGTTTATTGCTGGCTTTCTGTCTCATCAGCTTGGAGAGTGAAAAGAATCGGGAGTTAGGTAAGCCTAGTTGGTCGCACTTTGGCGATGTTGGCAGTGAGCCACATGGTTGCAGAAATGCGATGTCGGCGGACTAAGGGTTAAGACAACGCTGTCCACCTTTGTGCAGTGCGTCAAGACAGGTTATTTTTTTATTTTCAGCGGGCTGAACTTTCACCTCTTCCCTGACTCCCTCACTGACCTTCAAATGCTCCTCTCTCTGTGCCTGGTCTGTGGGGTGCAGGACGGCCAGGCCACAACATGTCGCACACCTCCCCGTGCAGGTAGGTGCAGTTGTCATCCAGGCGACACTCCCCCTTGGCCATCATGAATGGACAGAAGACAGACGAGGCCTCAGCCTGGGTCTCCATTCCTCCCTCAGCTCCCAGTACCACCGCCTTCTGCCAGGGGTCCTCACTCTCCTCTTCACCCACAGTCACAGCGCTGGCGTAGGTTGGCGGAACTTCCAAGAATGCGCACACACAAAAATGTCAGACATTTCCAATCTGAAAGGATTCAAAAATGTGCACTGATGCTTTGAAGAAAAGTGTTTTCTTTTTTTAAAAATGAGTTGGTGTGCAGCCCAACTCTTGAGTACACTCACGCCTTCCCCAAGTTTAAGTTAAAATCTAGAATAAAAACATTGTGACATTTTCTTTTAAAAGTAAGGTTTTCTTTTCAGAAATGATTCAAGAACCTTAACTGCTGGAGAGATTTTGCTGAACTCCTGGATGCCAGAGTCAAAGCTTATTTTCTATTCTACCCCTCTCCTGTGAGAACAGCTCACAGAAAACAAACAAACAAACAAAAAACAAAAGCCAATCACACATTGTTCAATCAGAACTGAGATAAATAAAATAAAATAAATAAAAATCCTTTTTTTTGCCTTCCTGGGGATCAGTGATTGAAGGTAATGATTGAGCCACGCCCTCCATGTGGAGTAAACTCCTTATCAGGCCTTCCCTGTCATCAGCCCCTCCCCTCTCATGGCAAAGTCAACTCACTGTACACTGACCATTGTCAGTTCATTGTCAACAGACTTGGCTCAACAACACAACAACAAAAAACCACCCTAACGGTCATGCATTTGCAAGCGCATTGTTAGGAGTGCTTGTGCTCAGACTACTGGCTGCAGCTACTGTTGACCATGGTTGACATGAGAGGTAGGTGACTCAACTGCTAAAAGGATTCCATCGCAC
>JADBJO010035238.1:10000-12509 GCA_016801955.1 Conus betulinus | reverse complement strand
GTTGTTTTTAGTTGTAAAGGCATTGGGAAAGTCATTGCACACACGTCGAGAGGAAAGATGTGTGATGACGGGTCTTTTATAAGTGGAACCGATGGTCTCAAGACGCTGCCAACTTGTCATCCCATCTGTGGGTTCCTGATTGCTTGAGTGAGAGACAGGGAGAGAGAGAGAGAGAGAGAGAGAGAGAGAGAGAGAGAGAGAGAGTAGGGGGGGAGAGAGAGAGAGCGGGAGACTAGGGGAGAGAGAGGGGAGGGAGAGAGAGGGGGAGAGAGCGAGACAGAGAGAAAGAGAGATGGAGAGAGAAGGAGTGAGAGGAGAGAGGGAGGGAGAGATGGAGGGAGAGAGATAGGGAGAAAGGGGGGGGTGGAGAGAGATAGGGGAGAGAAAGAGATAGGGAGAGAGAGAGAGAGGGAGAGAGAGAGAGGGAGAGAGAGAGGACAAAGACAGAGACACACATAAAGAGACACACAGAGAGAGAGAGAGAAAGAGAGATGAGAGAGAGAGAGAGAGAGAGACATAGAGAGAGACAGAGACAGAGACCAGAGAAGGAGAAAGGTGACAGTCAGAAAGAGATGCATTTCCTTACCCTTCATCTTTTCCCGCTGCTTCAAACGGCCATATCCAACAAACATGGTGGCTGGTTATGCACAGGGCTGGGTGATTTACCAGGGATTGTAAATGGCCGAGCTGACAGCTGGTGGTGGGGGGGGGGGTGGGGTGGAGGGCGCAACGAAAAAAAAAAAAAGGGGGAGGGGGGGGGGGGCGGTGGGGGGGGTGCCTGTTGCAGGCCTCCAGACGTTCTGAAGGAACTCATCTCCACGCCATGAGGGAGGAGGAGGGAGGAGGAGGGAGGGAGGGAGGGGCGATAACCATCCGAAACTCGCCATCACTCACCCGCGCTAACACATGGTCACAGGAAACGGTCTTCAAGTTGGCTGGAAAATCAGATCAGAGATAGATAGCGCGCGGGGGGGGGGGGGGGGGGGGGGGGGGGTAGGGGGGAAGGGAGGGTGGTGGTGGAGGAAGGTGGTTAGAGGGTGGTGGGGGGGGGGGTGGGCAGGGAAGAGGGAAAGGAGATGGATGGTTGCGTCTGAGATAGGGGGAGGTGGGGCGGAATGAGAGATATGGACAGGCATGAGAAAGCATAATAATTACGGTGCACAGAGAGCAGAGGGTGAGATCGGGGGGGGGGGGGGGGGGGGGGGGGGGCGAGGCTTGGAAGTGGGGAGGGGGGGGAGGGGGAGAGTGGTGAGATAGATATGGAGAAAGAATGGGAAGAGAGAAAGCGTGATATGACATACAGAGAGAGAGAATGAAGTTTGGGGGGGGGGGGGGATTTGGTTGGGGGGAGGGAGGGGGAGGGGGTGGAAAGAGAGATATGGACAGGTATGAGAGAAAACATCATAATTATGGCGCACAGAGAGGGAGGGTGGGGGTGGGGTGGGGGGGGGGGGGGGCTTTGGGGAGGGGGTAAGGGAGATATATAGAGAAGCATAGGAGGAAGCGTAATATGACATACAGAGGAGGAGGGCGGGTGACGTGGGGGGGGGGGTGGGGAGGAATGAAAGGGGGGTGGGGGGTGGGGTGGAAAGGGAGTGACGAACAGGCATGAGAGAAAGCCAGAAAAAAGATACGGCCAAAGGTGCGGGTAGGACCCAGAGAAGTACTGTCCTCACCTGCAGAACGAAACAGCTACGACCAACCTCTGGCACAGAGAGGAGGGTGAGGCGGGGAATGGATTTGGAGAGTGGGGGGGGGGGGGGGGGGGGGTGAACGGAGAGGAAGATAGGGGCAGGCATGAGAGAAAGCATAGTGTGGTACACAGAGACGGAGGGTGAGGTTGGGGAGGGATGAAGGGATGGAGCGGAAAAGAGACAAGGAGGGTACAGGTATGGGGAAAAGCGTAATATGGCACAGATTGGGGAAGGGTGGGGAGGAGAATGGATTTGGGGGCGGGGGAGGGGGGGGAGAGACGGAGGATATTGATATGGCAGACTGGGAGAAAGCATACTATGGCACACCTTGACGGAGAATGAGGTGGGGGAGGGAAAGGGTGAAGAAGGAGAGATCAAGTAGAGAGGAAAAAGGGGGAGGGATGAGGGCATTTGGGAAGGGGTAGGGGAAGGAAAAAGGGGAGGGGGGGGGGGGCAGGGAGGGAGAGGGGCGCATCAAAGAAAAAGATCAAGAAAAACCATCGGGTTATATTAGGTATATATAGCCTGCATTTTCCCCTTTCAAACGACACTTTTGAACACAGAAGGCCCCGCACTCACGTGGTCAAGAGTATTCTGTTGCCGAAGCTGACGAGCGTTGAGTTCGAACCTCCCGTAAGAAGGGGTTTTGACACGGCTTGCCAATCTTGGCTGGCTGTTCAAGAAGTCCACTGGACCTGATTCACTTCAGGGAAGATGCAGCAGTGGAAGACTAGGTCTGAGTTCTGCCTTTTGCATCAAGATGCGCCCCAGAGCACAGCTGACTTCCCTTAATAGAAGAAGAAGAAGAAGAAGAA
>JADBJO010035238.1:0-7500 GCA_016801955.1 Conus betulinus | reverse complement strand
TTCGTGCATTCTGTGTCTTGGTACTTTGACAACAAGCTATCGTTATCATCGTCATTAAGATTACTCCAACTATAATATTTCCAGCAAATTAGTCACCAAACAGTGTATTTCATTAACATCGTGTCTTTATTTATTATTTTTGTTTTCACATTTCTAACATCCTTTTCACTGCGTGGTAAAATATTTTGATAACAACTCATCACCATCATTATCACTTTGCTGGCACACACTGTCATCGCACAGCATTGAGAATATCACATTTCCAACATACTCTGTCATCACGTGGTACATTTTGATAACTATTATTTACTCTTCATTTTCATCACGATTTCAGCGAACTCAACTGAAAGGAGAGTAATTGTGGTGTGTGTGTGTGTGACTCTTATCAAGGCTTGACAAGACAATCTTTAAAACTCTTATCAAGGCTTGACAAGACAATTTACATGTGAATAATTCTGAAAAATAGACTATATTAATTTGTTCATGAGCTTTCTGAATACTAAAGTGCCTTTGAACTCTGGCGGTTCATAGCCTGAACATTCAGTATGCATAAAACACTTAAAAGTGATGTACGTTAAGGTGTCAGGATATTTAATAAGCATGTTTATTAATTCATAGTTAGCTGACCTTTGTTGTTAAGAAAAAAAAAAGTCAAAAAAGCCCACAAAACAAAACTAAACAGCAATCAAACTACAGTTCAGATACTCCAAAAACTACTTGGATTGCTCTTGTGATAAATCAACTCCAGCAGATAGCCAATTTCTTTACATTCACATTACCTCTTTTTTTAATTTTTTAAATTTTTTACCCCTGTAACTGTGTTCTAGTCCTTAATCTGCCAACACAGACCAACATATTCAGCACACGAGTGATACTAGTACTAAAAGAACTGAAGTTTATTTAATGCATTTCATTATCTTACTGAAACAAAGTACAAAAAAAAAAGAAAAAAAAAAAAAAAACAATGACTGAGGGCTGGTTCATAAAACTATATAATCATGTTGATGATGATTAATCTTGTCTGCATAATAATAACATGTAAAACCAACTGCTGTGAATGGGATACACCAACACAGTAGATCACAGGAGGTGAGAGCTGTTATAAATCTATGTATCTTTACCACATGTAGGCTGTGTTGGTATGTGGTGAGAGAAACAGTACGTGTTTGTGGATGTGTGCACTTTTTTCTTACATGTAGTAAAACAAAACAACCATATATATTCTGTTAATTACACAGACATTATGTTCATAACTCTGCATGCTGCTGGGAAATAAAACAAATGCCTTTATTTTCATAGGAAAAAAAGAAACAATTAAAATGAAAAATCGCTGAAAGTGTTTATATATTTTTCTACCCTTTTCTTTTTTTTTTTAGTCTCCACCCACACCCCACCAAAACTGATCCACAATTCTCCACCAGTAAAGCCAACATGTACCGAATTCTGGTGTTAAGTCAATATGTCAAAATTTCTTTCTGTTTAACTGAGCTGTGGCAGATATACAAGGAACTGTGAACACAAAGTGTCTGTCACTGAGTTCTTCCCTATCCAGTGTGTGTGTATGAGTGTCAAAGTAATGTGACAGTGGCAGCAGTGCTGTCGTCCTCTGGACATCAAGAGGACGATGACACAGCCAGCTTCTTCAGATGTTCCATGAACACTTGGAGACTGACATCGTCTGTCAGGACAGAAGCTCCAGATTCCTGTAACAAGACACCAACAAAAAGACATCTTACCAACAACAGCTTCTGTTGCTGAAAACCTTTTGCCATCCCCCCGGAACACATCATTATGGATTTGTGTTTACAACATTTCAACCCACATACAGGTTAAGAACAAAACCTGCACTTTAACGATAAATAACATGATTGAATAAAGTTTCCATGGAAACAAAATGAGTATTTTCACTTTCCATAGAGGAACAGAGACAGACATCGAGAAAAAAAAACACTTCCTATGAAAATATTTATTTTCTAAATACCCACCTGTCCCTCCAAGACTCCTTTATTTCCTAATGTGAAGTCTATAAGAATATGCTCTCTAAAAACTCTGTATATGTGCTTGCTTAATCAGTCGTCATGATTTTTATCTTATTTCATTTTATAAAATTTTCTTTTTTTTTCTGTTTCTTTTTCTCTCTCTTTTTTTTTTTTTTTACAACTGCCCCCTTCATTTTATTACTGCTGCTGTTAAAATAGCGTAGCTATAATTATCATGCTGCATTTATTACAAAAGATTGGTTGAAACTAACTTGCTGTTTGAAAGACGAGGACCCTTTACTGAAAGCGGTGACAAAATGCTTCAGGTGAAGGTAGGTAAACCTTTCAAATGTGGAAAGTAAATGTGCACATTTTTCACTGTTTAGAAATGGCACATACTTTCTTTGCAGGTTTTCCTACATGCTCATTGTCAAGATGAAATCCACTACCCAAACTTAACATCTTTGCAGATGACATCAATTGTTACAGAAGTTAGGTATTTCCTTTCTGTGGTCAACCCTCAAGGATGAGAAGTTTGCACTCTGCGCCCATTTTTAAAACAGTTAAAAAAAAAAAAAAAAAAATCTGGCATTCATGGGTTGCTTATTCGTAGAAACTCATTTCCACATAGGGATAAAAAATGTCATTTTTTTCATTTCTTTCCTAATATGCACATTAAAACAAACACACACACACATACACACACGCTACTTTCAGACAGCAAAGTAATTTGTGGTGGACCAGCCACCATAGCTTTGCTTTGGGTTGCGGACTTGCTGGCTGAGAGATGTCAGTTTACATCGTATTAGAGGCATTTGTTGTGAGATTTTTCAGCCCTTGGTGGCTCCTACCCTGCTCTGAATCAGAGGGTAAAAAAAACCTTGGTGGAAAAATGACTTTGTGATATAATGCTGTTGTCTAGAAAAAGAGATAATTCCAACAACTGTACTTGAAGTCTGATCCTGAGTGATGTTCTATGCCCACCTTCTCAAAAACTTTAAGTTGTGGCCCAGGCGTTTGCCTTTCACACAACATAATAAACAACAAATGAGTAATGAACGACAACAGTCAACTGCATAACAATCGGCTGTCAATGATACTTATCCACATCTTCAGAGACTGCCAACATTGACAACTACTGACCAGCCAAAACTTGCTGTATGCTCTCTTTCATTTCAGATATGAAACAGATATTTGGTTAAAATGAAACTTGGTGTTGCATCACTCAAGTCTGGGTTAGCTGTGGGTACGTGTGATTTGTTTCTTCTGTGTTTTTTTCCATTTTTTCAAACAATTACATTCCTAAAGTCAGTCAAGAAAAAAGCAGTTTATAACTGTGAAATACTTACTTGTTGCATCAGTTGAGACAAGGCTAATTTATGACCATAAAATACTTCTTTAAAACATACTAACACTTAAGACCAGGTATTTCTACCTCAGATACAAAGAAAATTATTAAAACTGACGCTCTGGTTGTCAGATACAGTTGATATAGTAAAAACTAAAACACAGCTGACTGTATCCAAACAGCCTGGCAATGCGCTGTACTTCAGGAAGGCGGACTGTCACTCAGCAGCAGACACAGGCAGATTGGAAGGGAAAGGAATAACGGATACCTCCATAAGAGTGTTGCTTAAATTTACTAACCAGCACTGCAAATGTCTTTCTTTCTCCAGCCTGGCTGACATTTGGATATAGTACAAAAGGGAGGGTAAAGCACAGCTCTGTCACATACTCTCAGACTAAAAGATGGAACTCTACAGCAGCACACCCTCACAACTGTGCCCTGCATGGTGACCTCAGTTTTGAACTCTCGATATTTCAGCCTGTGTGAACTCCTGTCAAGTCTTCGGCAAGTTCACGGGGGTTGCTGTTGTGGCATCTTCAGCTGATACGATGACAAAGCAATTACACTGTCAACAGCAGGGGACCTAAAAGGGATGTCCTGCACATGCTGAGTCAGAACAGGTACCAACAAACACCACATTTAAATGACTCATGAAGTTTGCAGTACCTACAACTGGAATGCTTCATGACAATACCAGCTTCTTAAACTGGTGGGGATGCTGAGGCAGGAAGATACTGGGTGCGATTGTCTATGGCAATGGGAATCACTGGAGTCAGGCTTGACAGGCGTGATAGCCAAAGTAAAAAGGCACAATATTCTATAATGTTCGATTCCATCCTCTCATGTTCTCACCATTCTTACTATCACATTACCATTCTTACCACCACATAACCACAAAAGACCACCACTGAGATCACAGTGATACAATGGCCCAGTCCTACAGCTGCCATCACCAAGGAAAACCCACCACCTTCACTGCCTTCAAAAATGAAACAGCTTCTCTTACACAGTATATGCTACATAACTTTTTCATTGGAAATGTAAACCATTTTGCCAAATATCACTCTTTGAATATACATGCAGTCTACAAGACCAGTGTAACTCACAGTTTTAATTCTACTCTGCAAAATCATCACTCTTTTTAATTTACAAAAAAAAAAATAGCATGCATTAAAGTGATCCCTCTGTATCCATCTTTGACTCTGATCACCACTGCGCGCACCAAATGAATGATGGGATGACATGCAAACCATTCCACCCAACTAACGCATAAAAAAGGGGAATGGAATGATGGGGGAGGGAGGAGGGAAGAAATCCCACAGCCAGTCAATGGAAAACTACAGAACACCACCACATTCAGGAAAAGCTTAGAATTAAAAAAAAAAAAAAAACACGTCCAACCCAGATACAGTGTAACAATGTGGAGAAAAAGAATCTTCTGTTTTGTTTTCCCCCTTTTCTGGAAAAATGAAATAATTCTAAATACCTCTGGCCCACCGCTTGTGATAATCTACAAACACAAGGCATTTATACATCCACAGTTCACAAGCACTATTACAAATAATAAAGACCAAGTTGTATGTTCATATTTAAATGGGAAAAAATATTTTGGCATGAATATCTGAAAAGTTCATATCTGACTAAGATGAAAGGGGGGTATGAGGATGGGGGATGGGGGAGGGGGGGGGGGGGGGGGGGGAGGGGGGCAAGGGTAAGGTTGCAATCAATTTCAGTGACAGAGAAATAAAAAGTTTATTGTGTCCCACAAAAAAGTGCAGCTCTATGCCCAGACCACACTTAACAAATAACATGGGCAAAAAAGTGTAATTCACACCCGAATTCTTATATTCAGCAACCCAAATATAAGTTAAAAAAAAAAGAAGAGTGCCAATGTGATTAAATTCAATGTAATCTATATTTCACTCGAAATGTACTTAAAGAATCACACTTATATGGGAGAACATTAGCATAATCCATGATGAAACCCTTTCTTCACAGGTATCTTTTGATGATATGCAGTTTTCCTTGAAGTGTTTTCGTCAATTTTGACTGATCCCAATTGGAAATATTCAAAAAGGAAAATAGGAAAGTAAAAAGCAGAGCAGAAATGGGTTCAGCGAATGTGTATGTATGTGAATGCATGTGTAGGACCGGGAGTGTATCTTGCATTAATAATTTTGTGTCAAAATGACAAGAACATAAATGAGAAATCAAAACTAAATAAAAGAAACATGAACAAAACAAAGAACAATCGCATTCTGTCGAATTCAACTACCTAACACTGAAATATTAATGTCTTTTATGAATTTCTTTAGCAGAAATCACTTTTGATAACTGTAATATTCCCAGTGCACTTTTGTAGCAGATTTTACTTTTTAAAAGATCATACTGTATTTGCTATTAAGAAGTATAAAATGGACAACTGAAAACCAATTCCTGTATTTTAATCAATTGCATCAAAGTTTGTAAATCAACACAGAAAATACTATTTTGGACAGTAGTATTACCAGCAAGATAAATTTCTTTTCTTTTAATACTCAATAAAATCCTCATATGCTTCAATAAATTTCCATTTTGAAAACACAGATGCACATCCCAGTGCTTCATGTCATGCTGTTTATAGCAAAGCTGATCAAATCTGGTCTGGCTATGATCACAGCATTCACTTCATCTTTCACATGATAAGCTCTCCTTTATTTTGACACTGCACAAACTTGTCTTTAAATAACAAACACAGGATTTAGAACACTTTTAGCAGAATGAGCAGTTGATCAAGAAACAAAATTTGACGCAGACAGGATATCTGTCATGTCCTCTCATCACTTGAAACACAGGACAAGAGCAGGCGCATGCAAAACAAAACAAGTCTAGGCAAACAATGCAAAATCTAACTCAGACTTTCATGAATTCAGTCATAAAAGAACCTGTGCTCAGCAGGAATTACCATGCCCAGCTCCCTCTTTTTCAATCACGTTGTGTTCCACATCACATAAAATCGCAGGTAAAGTATCTCCTACAGCTTAAAATCTGCTGATATTTCACCCATCAGGCATAAACACAGATTCCTGAGATGTTGAGCATCTTCTCATCATACTATTATCAAGAACAGGATTGCTGAGCAGATTTACATTTTTCATCTGTTTGATGGCACAGGGGACACTATTCTTCATATACTTGGAATTATCTTTCTTCTAACTCATTTCCTCTTACTGGACCCGCACAAGCTTCAATCCTACTGGGGTTTTTGTTTGTTTGTTTGTTTTTTTCCTTGTTGCTGTCATTTTGTTTTCTTCCCTTGTTGATGTCGTTTCCATATCATTTCTACCTCCCCTTGATTTTTTAAAATATTTTTCTCCAAGTGGTATGAATATCCTTTATATTTGGGGATACCTCTGCACATTTTTAGGATGTGGAACACTGATACAGTGCAATGTCTATCTAAACAAGACAAGCAGAGTTGGACATCTGGGTTTGTACTGACCTGCCCAAAGCCGTACATGTTGTTGTGGGTCTGTGAGGGGTTCACCTTTGACAGCAAGAAGCGAGCCTGAAACAACATTCATCAGAAAAATAAGGAATGGTTTAAAAGAGCATATAATTACTTAAAAAACAGTTTTAAAAGCATATACCAACTTAATGAAAGTGTAGGTTTCGAGCTTGACAATACAATAGTTTTGTTTACTTACCTGAAGTACTTTGGTCTGGGAGTTTGAGACCTAGAAACTACAGATAAGTGAGGTAACGTAATGTTGCTTATAGCCTAGCCGACCACACAGGGCCATATCAGCGCTGTCACCACGCTGAGGTAAACTCACAAGTCATCAACAACGATGACAAAACACACACACACACACACACACACACACACACACACACACAAAACCATTCACACATCTCTTTAAAATACACCTAAAAATGCACCAGAAACTTCCTTAAAAATCTCTTCCGTGAAATCTTACATCAGATGAAAAATGTTAATCTGTTTCAGAAATTCAAAGATCACGTCAGGTGGGACACAGGATAAAACAAAGATCTAGGCAGGTCTGAAATGAAGGATCTGACCGTGAACATGTCTATATGACCTTAGGAATGTCATCTCCTTCTTTTCCAGTGCACTGGTTATTGGACAGTACAACCTTTCAAAGCAAAACAAATATGGATTTCACTTTTTTT
>JADBJO010035237.1:0-12510 GCA_016801955.1 Conus betulinus | reverse complement strand
ACACACACACCCGTCTAATCCATTAGGAAAGGAAACATATAAAGAAAGGTACATAGCAAGGTATGAAAGAAGTAAGACGATAGCGTAAGAAGGAAAGTAAGAAGAAATGTATGAAGGAAGGACGTTTGACGAGGGTGTCGCAAGGAAGAACCAATAACACAAGAAACATCGGAACTGAAAAAACAAAACAACAACAAAAAAATAGAAAAAAAGAAAAGGAAGAAAAAAGAAGGAAAAAAAAAAAAAAGAAAAACAAGAAGAAACAAACAACACAACAAACACCGGGGCAATTGGGTGAAAGGAAAGGGCTAAAGGCAGTGGGAGGATGAAAAGAGCAATGAGGGATGTGGGGGGTAGGGTGAAAAGTGAAAAGAAAAAAAAAAACAGAAAAGAAAAGAAATTATAGCAGTTCCCAAGAAGATTCTGAATGCATTCATAATATTGTGGGAGATCGAGTAAATTAGCGAAATACACACGTGTAATACACACGCGCGCACAACGCACGCACGCACGCACACACAGCGCGCGCGCACACACACACCCACACACACACATGCTCACTACCGCGTGCTTCCACGCGCACACACACACACACACAACACCACACACACACACCACACACACACAACACTCACACTCACATGTTCACGCATACACATGTACACGCGTGTGCGTGCGCGCCCACTCGCGCGCGCGCCGCGCACAACACCACACCACCACACATACACACACACACCACACCACACACACACACCACACACATACACACAAATGCACACACTTACACATGTACACACAGGGGACACACAGGAGCCCGATGCACAGACACACCATACAGACTTGCACGGGCTCGTGCTTGCGTGTGCACACACACAACAACATCATCAAACAACAACAATAACAACAACAAAAACAACAACAACAACAACAGCAGCAACAGCAACAACAACAAAGACAACAGCAACAGGTACTTCTACTACAAACCGAAGGTAGTTCAATCATGAGAAAGTACCGCTTTGATGAAACCTGAAAAAGTATGGATTTATGATTTCATTGCTTCCGTTTCCTAGTTCTCTGGAAAATAAATGGTATAGGCAAATATGCATTTCCGCCTTCTATGTTAACTCCGCTTGAAAATAAGGTCCAATTTAGCCCTTGTTGTCTGAATTACTTTGTAAGATTACGCACCACTCCCAGTACTACCACTCCCTGTCCTGACCCTAATGAACTCGTTCAATACAAGCGGGCACTTAGACACACACACACACACACACACACGCACGCACGCACGCACACAACACAACACACACACCACACACCCCACACACACCACACACACACACACACACACACCTCGCAAGCACGCGCGCGGTGCGCGCGCGCGTACACACACACACACACAACACACACAACACCCAACACCCAACCACACACCACGCATTGCATGCACGCGCCGTGCACACTACACACCACACACACACACACAATCACACCGGACATAAAGCCCGAAGGCAATCTCTTTATCTCTCGCACGGAAATCTATACAAAAAACGCAGTTAAAACGTATGAACGCGAGAGTAGTTTGTTGTCGATATCTCTCGTCTGTGTGGTTTGCTGACATTAACTGGGCGACACTGAATCCAAAAAGAAGCGAGAGATACAAGTCTTTATGAGACAAAAAAATCCGGAGAGGTGGCCCCCATTTCTTGTTATACATCGGAGGATGCTATGTCAGTTTTTAAATAGACTCTTTAATGATAACCGGAGGTTAGGTTACAAATATGAAAAAAAAAAGTCATCAACACATGCGCAACACACGTAAAATCGCACACATCACGAAATATCTGTTCATCTTAGCAAGATAAACTTTAATAGGACATTTGGCACAGCCATGAGTTAAAAGAAAATCATCTTCCAAAGGTGAAAAAATGGAGTAAATGGAATAATAATAATAATAATAATAATAATAATAAAAGGTTATCCAGTCAAATGGGAAAAAGGAAAAAATGGATAATCTGTGTAAGCCCAGTATGGCAACCCTAAACACAAGAGTTGAAAATGACAGCAGTTGCAGGCATAAAAGGACGTTTTTGGTCAGTAAATATAAATAGCAACCCTAACAGAGCCCCTCATGCAGCAAAATTAGCAAAGAAGATTCCACAACCCTGGTAGGTAGCGCCCCCCTTGACACAAAACATGTGCAACACAATTCTTTTCTTCCTTTTCCCTCAAATACAATTCACAACTCCTATATATATTCAGGCCTATAGCCAAGGGATGGTATGGGATCTGAAGAGAGGAGAATGCCTCGAAACAAAATTGAATCCCGGGTTTTAAGCTTTACTTTTATCTTCATCTTTTAGAGCGCTCCTGAATTGGTGGAACACTTTATCTTAAAAAAAAAAAAAAAAAAAAAAAAAAAAAAAAGAAGCAGAAATCTCATAATGAAAAAAAAACAAACCAACAAAATAATATATAGATATATAATATATATATATATATATTATATATATATTATATAGATATATATATCTATATATATGCGCGCACAAACACACACACATCACGTCTTGCCGACGTCGTATGTCCTGAAAACAAAAATCTACTGGCGTTGTACTATATACACTATATTTCAGCACATGTGTCTCCCTGTACACCACTTCACTTCCAATCCATTAACAAGCCTTCGGCAGGGTGGCGTGAGGGGGGTTGTGGGTGGTGGGGGCTCGTTTTCTTTGTAGTTTCATCAGAATCCCCCCAGGGACTGTGAGGGTGGGCCGGTGGGGTGGTGGAGGGCTGTTTTTCTTTGTAGTTTCATCAGAATCCCCCCCAGGGACAGTATTGAGACAGCAGTGCTCACTCAGGCCCTGAAAGCGCAGGGAATGACTCGTCCCGGAAGAGGAAAAAAAACAAACAAAAACAAAAAACAAAAAACAAACGGGGTATTAATAAATGTAACTAAATAAATGCATAGCACAAGTGATTATATTATCTCTGACAGCCATCGAACAGTATTGCAATCGAACCACCAACACCCAACCAACCACAGAAACCAAAGACAAAACCAACAAACTAACCGACCAATCGAGCCACAAAACAGGACAATCCTCTCTCTCTCTAGCTCTCTCTTCTTCTCCTCTCTCTATCCATATCACAATCTCTTCTCTCTCTGTGACTCTGGTCTTCTGCATGCCTGCCCGGTCAGTTATATATCCTTGGTCTTTCTGTGTCTGTGTCTCCTGTCTGTCTGGCTGTCTGGTCTGTCTCTCTCTCGGTCTCTCTCCTCTCATTACAACAAATCTCTCTCTCTCTCTGCTCTCTATCTCCTCTTTTCACATACATGTCTGTCTCTCTGTGTCTGTGGTCTGTCTGTCTCTCTGTCTGTATGTCTCTAGGTCTGCTCTCTCGCCTATTGTCTGTACATGTCTGTCTATCTCTCTCTTCTCTGTCTCGTATCTCTGTCTCTATGTCTGATCTCTCTCTCGCTCTCTGTCTCTATCTCGCCCTGTGTATACAGATGCAATCTGTCTTTCCTCTCTTTATCGATTTCTCTGTCCTCTGTCTCGCTCTTTATCCATCTGTTGTCTGTCTGTGTACCCTATCGATCAACTCTATCTACTTGTTGTAAAATGGTAAATACACTGGACACTGCTCCACAAACCAGAACGGCTTGGGATTATGCAAGAAATACAATGAATAAACGATTAGACGATTAGAAAACATGGGCCTGGATGTCTTGAATTTCTAGAAAAAAGTAATGAGCATTAAAAAAAAATCCGCCCCACTTAAAATTCTTAATTCTAAAAGTCAGACTGGTGGTTGAGCTGCTCTGTCGAGTTGGTGGATGCTGTCCTCTTCAGACCAATGTCCAGGCATCGGTGCAACGATCTTCTGGAGTTGTTCATCAGGGAAGATTTTAAGATCACTGTAGGTAAGAGGTGGATGTTGGCCGTAGGTAAAAAAAAAACAAAACAAAACAAAACAAACAAAAAAAAAACACCTTAGGTGCCCATGACCCGAGAACTGAGCCACAAAAAAATTATAGAACGGAAAATATGACTGTAGACATGGGTGACTGACTGTTGCCAGTCTGTTGCCGATCTTGGACAGAAGGGTCTGCTCCTGATTCCTTCAATGCCACAGATGAGAAGGGATGTACATTGCAGGACCACCACAGTCCTCGGTCTGTCGAAAGACTGTTTAACAGGGGCGGCTATCTTCCCGGTTGAGGGTTTGGTGGGCAGCAAGAGAAGGCCGCAGGGCTTCCAGCTCGGCTAGTATGTAGAATATGTACCCTGTGGCCAAAGACTTTTCTGAAGTACCTGCCGTCAGGAACTCTCTGAAAACTCTCGCCTACTCCGTTTTTCAACAGCCGCATTCTGCTGAACTTGTCTGTGTATGCTTTAGCCCAGGTGGTGGATGGTAAGAGGTGTGGAGAGTCCGAACTTGAGTCCATGCTGTGGCGATATACTTTTGGATGTTATGCAAGGGTATTAAAGGTGATAAGCGGAATGTCCGGCTGCCAGTCTCCCAATCTGCATCATCTCCAGTAGGTGGACTGATATAGGTGAGTGAGGCTAATCAAAAGTTCTCCTGTAGAGCCTTATGAAGTGGGTGTGGGCTTTGTTGTTTTTAAAAATCTGGTCTTTGTGGAAGCCATAAACTCGTGGATATGGGGGGATGGGAAGGAAGTCTGTTGATTTTTCTCATTGATGCCACATGTTTAGCTGTTTGTCCTCTCTTGCAAGTGAGACACATGACTGTTTGTCATTCCATGGTTAGTTTTCATGCATCCTGTCAAGAAATCTGAGTCGAGCATTCTGTATCTTAGGTGGTTGTCCAAGCAGGTCTTTGCAGCGGTGGATCAGCTATTGCAAGCATAACTCCATCATTTGGGTCTTACAATTGCAGTGTACAGTCACTTTAGGACTTTCATATTGGCTTCCACATTTTGCTCTTGCAATCGTCTTCATCAGGGCCATTTTCTTGAGGCTTTCGCTATGCATGGAGCTTTATCTGCAGGGACCAGGTGAGTTTTTCAGCCCAGTTTCAACCCAAGACAAGTTGGAGTGTCTGCTTCGGGAATTCTTGTCCGTTTACCGCGTAGGAGGAAAATCTTTGTCTCTTGACTGGACAGGGAGAAGCAGGTGGCTTCAGGGTAGCCCTGTTGATGGTGACACTCTCCTTGCGCAAGTTGAGATGTGGTTCAGATCCATAATGCATCTTGATACTTGCAGTACTGGCTTGCCTCTGCTTTGGTCCAGAACAGCAAGGTCATCAGCATGCAGTGTCTGGTAATTAAGATCAGCAATGAAGATGTTAAAGAGGATTTGCGAGATGTCTCATTCCTGGGAGTATTACCTCTCTGATTCTTTACTGGAAGAATGGTGGTGACCTTCCAGCTTGTACTCGAGCTGTCCTGTTGAACAGTCTCCCGGCATTCCATGCATATATTCCCTTCCACCATAGCTATATGCTGCAGAGGCAGTTTTAAGAGAGAAGACCTTCCTTACAGACTTTGCGAACGCCTTGGTAAGATCAACAAAGACGGCAAGTGTCCTCAATCTCATTAGTAGGGAGCTGTCATCAGTGACCTTGGTGTTGGCAAGGTAAACTTGTCCCTCCATACGCTTGATCTTTCTGAAGCCTGCCTTGTGGGTGTGAGTAGCCCATTCTTGTCCAGATGGCACTGGAGCCGCCAGTTGATCATGTTTCCCATAGTTTTGCCGAGGCATTTAAGAGACTGGTGGAGCAGTAGGTGCGTTGCTGTGCTTGTCTGTTCCTTTCTTAAGGACGGGAACGCCTGATGGCCTTTTTCAAGCTATCAAGCTTATTCGAAACACCAACCTGTCCTATGACTGATTTGAAATGTCCAGAAGTTTTCTGTGTGGTGTAGGTCAAATGACGGCAGAACCCATTTCCATTGGTTATTCCGTCATTGCTGACAGCGTTTTAAAAAAAAAAAATCGTCTTCATGCTTAACATGGCAGTTTATTCAGTGTTGAGTTCAGAGGTCATGCTAGGAGTCGTGTTTTGTTCAGCCCCCTCTTCATTTCATGCTAGGAGTCGGTGTTTTGGCATTCCTCAGCCCCCTCTTCATTTCATTCTAGTGCCGCATCCCTCTCCCTGGGAACATCGGGAGAGTTGTCTTGCCGAAAGTTGTCGTCGAGGAGGGCAGGCTGCCTTCCTCTGGGTGTAAACTGGCCGCCATCATTTGGAGCGCTGCTCTTGGTGCAGGTTCGCATTCGGTCATTAAGGAACCGTCGCCAGATTCCAGATTTCTGTGTGGTCCTTTCTGTGGTGTAGTTGCCTATTCTTCTCCTACAATGACTTGTGAGCTCATCGGATAATTTTTTGTGCACTCCAACGACTTACTCAAATAGGTGAATAACGGCCATTTCCCCCGAAATACTTTCAGAAGATGAACCGGTCATACAAACAAACACCATATATCAAATACAAATGTATCCGGTGGGCGTTTTACAAGATTGTTTTTTCCATATTTTCTCTCAAATCTTACTTTGGCTAAATTTGAAATTGTTACTCACTAATGCATGATATTGGCTATCATTTAAGCAAAAAGGTCCTTCTCATGATCTGTAAACGGTGTTTATCATTAGAGGAAATACCACTTTGATTATCGCAAATGTGTCTGTTTCTGTAGTGACAGTACTTTTCTTTGGTTTCTTTTGGTTTCTGATTATTGTTGTCGCTACCCATTTAACTTTATTTTTGGTGTGTGTTGTGTGTGTGTGTGTGTGTGGTGTGTGTGTGTGGTGTGTGTGGTGTTTAATTTGCTTATTGTACACAGAGATAATTTTGAAAAACACACACACACCACACACACACACACACACACACACACCACCCACACACACACACACACGCCAACACACACACACACAAATAACAGACAAACACATACACGCACGCAACACGCACGCATGCATTACGCACACACACACACACACACACGCGCGCGCGCGCGCAAGAAAGCAAACTAGGAAACACACACAGACAAGTAAACAGCAAACATGGCAGGTGTGCATTGCAATAAATAATAATGAAATACAATCGTAATTGTCTTCCTACGGTTCTCTCAGTGGAGGGAAGGCAAGGGGTAGCTTATGTCCAACCAGAACACTGATATGCCCTCTGTCATTATTATGTGTTAAACCCGGTATTGCGATCATATTTGTTGAAATCTAAGCTGAGACTAAGATCAGCAGCCACAATAAGTAATTTGTGAATCCATCACGTCATTAAAGCTGACTGTGAACAATAAGCCATTTAGCACTAGCACTGTTCCGTTGTATCATTCCGGCTCCCCTGTCACGAATCCAAAGAGTTGTCTTCACTAGCAATGAAACAAACCTTGGCTTTCAAGCAAATGACTCAAGATACCAAAAAAATACAGCCCTTACCCACACAGCACCACCACACACACACACACACACACCACACACACACACACGCACGCCACGCGCGCGCGCACGCCACCGCACGCACGCACGCACGCACGCACGCCACGCACGCACGCACGCACACTCACACACACACACACACACACAGTACACACACACACACACACAACATCTCTCTCTTTCTCTCTCTGTCTCTGTCTGTCTGTCTGTCCATCTGTCTGATTGTCTGTCTGTCTGTCTGTCTCTCTCTCTTCTCGCTCTCCTCTCTCGCCATCCTCCATTACAGATGAGATACGTAAGGATTTCCACATGAACTTTGCATCGCAGAGAAAAGTAAACAATTCAGGGACACACCGTCAACACGTGGGGAAAAAAATGCAGCAGAATAGCAGGGAGGGTAGTGGAAGGGAGATGGGGGGGGAAGGAAAGGGATAAAGCATTAAGTGCGGAGAGTAAGGGGTGGATCTGGGGTGAGGGGGGTGATAAAATGTCAATAAATGTTGAAACGACTAGAATGTGACAATGGTGTCACAGAATGTTCCTATCTAATCAAACCTTCGTGTTTAGCTTAGAGCAACGTTGACCCAGTCACCGACAATCACCCACCCCACCCTCACTCCACAATCCCCACCCTGCCTTCCATGATTACAATCTACTATTGAACTTTATTGATGGTGAATAGAAGTTATTACCAACTATTATGCGAAGATGCATCACTGGATTCTTGTGTAAGTGCTATAGTGTGTGTGTGTGTGTGTGTGTGTGTGTGTGTGTGTGTGCGGGTGGGCTTCTCTCTATAAAAAACAGGCGCTGAAACCTGAAGTGACAGACGGCAACCCGATCCCTCTCAAGGCTTCCGTTCACTCCTACACCTTTTCTTCGCTCTACCAGCCGACTACAGCCCTCTTCAGCATCTGTAAGTATGTTTTTTAATGTCTTCCCTTGCAGACGTGTATTTTATGCAAGGTATATTACTGGTGCCTACATGTATCGAAATATCCTGTTGTTTTTCCCTCTGTATTCCAATTGTATATTCCGTTAATCCGGTTTTTTTTTTTCCGTAAACAGCCAGAGTGTCTTATGTGTGCAACACTAGGAACATACATTAAAACAACAAGAAAAAAAGTCTCAGTTGTTGTAACAGTTTTTTAATACAGTTGATTTTTTTTTCACGCACAATCTGTCAGTTACAGCATAATTAACATTAATTTTCATAGTCGTAATGCTTTGAACTGGAAAATGCAGCTATAACGTGATTAAAATACGTCACATGCAGTTGGAATGCTAAAGAAAGTTGAGTCATGTTTTGGTTAACGTGGTCGTGATTATTTTTCTAGTTGTAAGCTTTGATGACAAGACTGACGTATAATTAGCATGATACCCTTCAAGGCGAGTTATATCCAAATCAGGCATGGTGTTTGGGGACTTGGTCATGGGATGTCATTTCTTGGTTCGTGGCAAATACAGTTTCCTTAGAAAGTCAGCACCATTCCTTGATTTGACTGCACTTGCCTGCCAGAATTCCTTTTTTTTTTTCAATAAATATGGAACATTTTTGACAGGCACTGATTTCTTGTTTCATTCTTTACGACAATGGTCGCATACCATAAGTGTGAACTAGTAACGTGGGGGCCGGATGTCAGAGAGAGAGAGAGAGAGAGAGAGAGAGAGAGAGAGAGAGAGAGAGAGAGAGAGGGAGAGAGAATGTGTGTGTGCGTGTGTGTGTGTGTGTGTGTGTGTGTGTGTTACCAGAGAGAGAGAGAGAGAGAGAGAGAGAGAGAGAGGAGAGAGAGAGAGAGAGAGAGAGAGAGAGTATAGATCCCCTTAAAAGGTCATGGAATATCAGACTGACTTGAAATCGCACAAAGTGTAAACGATTAATTTACTACCGTTTTAAATACTATTCCGACATGAAACTGAATTATTGAGCAAATCAAAGCACTGCAAGACCAATGTTCTTTGAACAACGTTGATTTTCTTTGTCGTAGCGAGTTACGTGTAAAAAGAAACTGCATCTTTTTTATAACCTGTTTCGCATGCTCAGTTAGGGTGGTGTTTGTCTGAGAGTAAACATACGAAAAAGCAAAAACAATAAAACATGAAATGAATGGACATCTTGCTTCCTCTCTACATACATGCAATGGTTGCAACTGTACATATCTTACAGTCACCAGGTATGGCGTTCCCACAAAATTTACCTTCAGGTTCTTTTTGTCTCCACGATTTTTTTTTTGGTATGAAAGAAAACATAGAATCAGAAGCTCTGTTTTTGTTGTTGCTGTTGTTGTTGTTATTGTTGTTGTCGTTGTTAATGTTGTTGTTGTTGTTGTTTTTAGTTTACATCTGATTGCAATTTTGCCTTCTTAATGGTCGGACTGGCCGTTCCGAAGAGTTGTCCTGATATTGTTCGTTTACCAAGAAGGACACAGATTGCGTACAGAACAAATACACACAAAAAAGAGGACTCTTGCAGGAAAGAGATAAATAAGCCTTATTGTGACAAGTGATACATGTGTTTATTTTAGTTTATTTGGTGGTGTTCATGGTGATCATGCTCAGAATGACGACGATGATAGTTACAGCAATCAACAAAATCCGAAAGCTAAGAGGAGCAGTTATCTCCCTAGGTAAGAACAATGAATGATATCATTTATGGTCATCACGAATGCAGTTATAACGACTACATCTATTATTGTTGAAAATGTATGCGTTTATTGTAACGTACTTTGACCTCTGCAGGTACTTCCATGAGAGAGGTAGTCTGTATGTTTTTTTGTTTGTTTGTTTTGTTTTTCAATTTTTATTTATATTTTTTTAAGGACAGTGACCGCCACCATTTTAGATTTTGGGAAACAGACTTCCAGAAGGATACTCCTGAAAACGCAAAGCAAGTTCTCAACATGCCGACCCATCCGTTTACGCGGTAAATAGAATATAATTGTTAGAGCCAAATCAACATAAGGCCTGAGTAGTTAAATCTCCGAGGTTTATGGAGCCAGATCATTGTGCACTTTGAACATAAGTAAAGGTTTGTTGAAATCAAGTAGAGAGAGAGAGAGAGAGAGAGAGAGAGAGAGAGAGAGAGAGAGAGAGAGAGAGAGAGAGAGAGAGAGAGAGAGAGAGTTAATTAATTACTGGGCATCCGTTGACTGTCACATTATCTCTGAGCACACTCAATTTTTGACCTGTTTTTCAAGGTTTGGCTATATTTGGAATGTCAACTGTTTTGCATATGTAACATATAAAGAAATACCTATGGATTATGCGACAACATCGTGATTCTTGTCAGTAAAAGCTAAAACTTCGTGAGGCTGCAGAGGTGGTAGAGATATGTGGAGGGGAAAAGGTGGAGGAAAGTGGAAGGTTAGGGAGTGGGTGGAGGTCGAAGTGAAACGTGTTATTGCTCCTTGAGTTCTTATTGCCAGCATTGTTGATGTCATCACAACGGAACAGAGATAAATACTATATAGTAGAGTCTGGTTTGGTTTTCGTTGATCATGGTGGCAATGTCCATGCTGTTTTAAGGTCTGATTGTGGCAATCTAATCCACAACTTTGACAACGACGTCTATGTAGACCAGAAAAGACTGCCGTCATGATGTCATCTCCTCCGAACCGTAGCAAACATGTGTATTGCAATAGAACATCCTACTGTGTTTCACAGATCCATGGCCATAGAAGAGGTATCCATAAAGATCAGCGCTGCCCATGATTCATTTCAGGGACCATGACCATAAACTCTGTCACCAAACACATAACATTACATTGAATTTCACCGAAAGATTGTATTCCACAGAAACAATATGCATCATCAATCACTAAAACATCACATGGTGCGTATCATTAACATAACATGACATGGTGTGTATCACTAACATAGCATCACATGGTGTGTATCACTGACATAGCATCACGTGGTGTGCATCACTAACATAGCATCACATGGCGTGTATCACTAACATAGCATCACATGGTGTGTATCATTAACATAGCATCACATGGTGTGTATCACTAACATAGCATCAACATGGTGTGTATCACTAACATAGCACCACGTGGTGTGTATCACTAACATAGCATCACATGATGTGTATCATTGACATAGCATCACATGGTGTGTATCACTAACATAGCATCACGTGGTGTGTATCACTAACATAGGATGACGTGGTGTGTATCACTAACATAGCATCACGTGGTGTGAATCACTAACATAGGATGACGTGGTGTGTATCACTAACATAGCATCCCATGGCGTGCATCACTAACATAGCATCACATGGTCTGTGTATCCTTTCAGAACCATGGACATGAAGTGTGGTCTTTGTTCTGCTGCTCCCTTTTTTTTTTCCGCCATGGTGGTGACTGCTACGTGTGCCAAAATATCAGTTTTTCAATGTAATATTTCAAATGGCCATGTACAAGCAAAACATTCTTTTCCCTGATTTCCCTCCTTCTCTCTCTCAAAAGTCTCTCTCTCTCCCTCTCTCTCCTCCTCTCTCTCCTCTCTCTCTCTGTTTTCTGTGAAAGAAAAAGAAAAGACGATGAAATGACATGTGTAAGAACAATTGAACAGATAATCATTTTTGTCAAAAGAGGACAACACCACACACACACACACGCACACGCACAGGCACACACACTGAAGGAAAAATCCTCAGAACATTTGTTGGACAACGCAAAGTTTTGTTTTAAAGAGTGAAATCACGGTGAACTAAAAGAGAGTAACGAAGGTGTAGACGAAGAATTGTGGTCAATATAAAAACTCAAAAACAAGCGGGAGCATCAGTCTCTGAACCTAGCATGAGGAGTGCTCGTTCTTGTCAGTGCCTGGTGTGACCTATGTGTATTCACAAATGCTGCTCGTCTCCTGTCGTTGGAGTAGATATGGCATTTCATGAACGTCATGAAGTTGTCCCACTGCTCCTGGACTGCTCCAGCGAGTTGGCCGGGTGTGCTGGACCGTGCTGGTGTCAGTGGACTCTCCTCTTGACCTCATTACAAACATGCTGACCTGGGGTCAGGTCGGCACTATAGGCTGGCCAGGGCACGAGTGCTGGCATCGGTCTACTGCAGGAAGTCTCTTG
>JADBJO010035236.1:7500-12510 GCA_016801955.1 Conus betulinus | reverse complement strand
GGGCCTGGCAATTCCTCATCCGAACCAACAGCGTGGATGTCCTTGGCACTGTGGTTTAAATCCTGGCCTTGGTCTTCCGACGTCTTATCTGCTGATGCAGTGCGCTGCTGCTCATTCAGATGAGTCTTCACACATCCTACCTTTGTTCTGTGGATCTTCATGCCACGGGTGGTAGCGAACACGCTTTCCACAGACACATGGATATTCCATTTGGTCCATGTTCATAGTCCGTTTGGATTTGCAGTCGTGATTGGTTGAGCACCGATGGATTCATCATTCTCTCCCCCTTTTTCGGTGAATCCCTGCCCTCTGGACATGCTCATTTTCCACTTAATGACTCGCGCTCTAACCACTGAGCCACTGGGACACCTGATTGTAGGAAAGTTAAGCCTTATGAAGTTCACTTTGTTCCTCCTTGACCAGATCCAGCTTGAACACCTCTCTGCTGCTTCTGCCATTGCTTTCAGGGCTCTGTTTTTTTCCCTCCCTGCAACTGAGAGCTGTTTCATGAGGCTGTATGCAGACGTTCCTACAACCCCCCTAGCTCCAATTTTCTGCAGTGAGACTTTTGACCTGATAGCCTTCTCTCCTCAGGCTGTTTGCCAGATCACATACTTTTCAGTCTTGTAGATTTGAGCTGCCTCCATTCTGTTCTCATATGGCACCGTGAGCTCGATCATGATCAGCTGCTTGGTTGACTGAGAGTGGACTACTATGTCTGGTCTCATGCCACTCTTGCTGATGATCTCTGGATGACTCTTCCATTCTGGGAAGTCTGCAGTGCACTCCCAGTCATCTGCCGCACTTGGTTGTGCCTCCACACTTGGTTGTGTATAGAACTGAACTGTCCCTTTTTCCCCCACACATGTCTTTTCTTTTTTTTTTCTTTTTGGTTTTATAATGTGTGTGTGTTGTGTGTGTTGTGTGTGTGTGTGTGCGTGCGTGCGTGCGTGCGTGCGTGCGTGTGTGTGTGTGCTGTGTGTGTGTGTGTGTGTGTGTGTGTGTGTGTGTGTGTGTGCGCGCGCGAGCGTGTGTGTGTGTGCGTGTGTGCGTGTGTGTGTGTTGTGTGGAAAGAACTAGAAGTGAAGAGGGACTGTCCTGGTCAGTGACGACTGAACTGACCGATGTCCCTCCATTCCTGTAACCGTCAGTTTGATCACCAGGTCTGTGCACGTTTATTGTCCACATCCACCTCAGTTCATGTCAATGGTTGACTTTTACGTCCTCATAATAGCTAAAGCTTCAAAGGATAAGTCTTTGATCCACGGTAGTCCTTTGGACCTCAGTTCATACGACAACGAGGATATATACCCAAGGGGGATGGGAGAGAGAGAGAGAGAGAGAGAGAGAGAGAGAGAGAGAGAGAGAGAGAGAGAGAGAGAGAGAAGTCAAACTCAAATAGTTTAATTGCAAAGGTCACCAACCTATCTGCAATGAGGTCTAGAACAAAAGTAGAGCACACACGCGCTCGGCGCATATACTGAAAATTATGAAAGAAAATATTTGCATAACAAAATGTCCTTCCTGAAATTACTCTGGCGTTTTTGTGTTAACTGATAGCAGTTCCTCTCTTCGTTTTAGTGTTTTTAAAAAAAATGAGCATAGCTACAGAGCGAGTTACAATTCTCTGTTCATTTTGCAGTAAAAGAAGCCATTACACTTGACGAACATTTCTAGCATGAGGCAAAATCTATTTATCACTTAGATCTTTATAGGATGGACAAACAATCAAAAAATGTATTTCGTCCTCGATTCGATTACAGAATGGACAGTTTTTTGGCGTTTAGTGTATACCTTTGATGGACATTCAAATCACTAATACCAAGTCGAAATCTTACGAACACCTTGCGAAATTTAGGAATTGTAATATTAGTTAAATATTTCTCAGGCTGCCATAAGGATTTGAAGGAGGATATTTTGAACATCTGTCACTATGGAGTATTTTATTATCCCAGTTTGCCTATAACAGTCAATCATGCGTTGTTTAAGATCGCGTATAAACTGTTTCTCTCCAATTCACTCCACCATGTCACCAAACAAAAGAGAGAGAGGGAGGGAAGCGGAGAGAGAGATCAGAGAGAGATGAGAGAGAGAGAGAGAGAGGAGAGAGAGAGAGAGGAGAGAGAGAGAGAGAGAAGAGAGGGATAGAGAGGTGGGAGTTGGGGGTGGGGACGAGTTCTTTTAATCACTTTTATCACGGAACCCGACACAACACACTCTTAGTGACAGCAACAGTGACAAATAGAAATATCAGGCACGAACGAAGATTGTATTAGTGTTTGAGTGTATACGCATTCATGCGGTCGGGTGTGTGTGTGTGTGTGTGTGTGTTTGTGTGTGTGTGTGGGTGTGTGTGTGTGTGTGTGTGTGTGTGTGTGTGTGTGTGTGTGTTGTGTGTGTGTGTGTGTGGTGGTGTTAGTGTGAGAAGGTCTTTGGGGGGGGGGAGGGGGGGGGTGAGTGCATGCAGTGGTGTGTGCGTTTGCGTAGAGAGAGAGAGAGAGAGATGAGAGAGAGAGAGAGAGAGAGAGAGGAGAGAGAGAGAGAGAGAGAGAGATCCACCCCATGCGGGGAAAGTTGGTCACAGAAACATCCCCAAACACAGCAACAGTCGATCACATAACCAGACCCAGACACACAGGAGCTTTGAGGCTAATCTGAATCCAAATCCATCACCGCTAGAGAAACAGCAGACAGCACCACGAGAATCAGCCAGACACAGAGTGGAAATCAGCTGAAATAGGGAGGATCGATTGCTGGGCTCTTGACGATTGACCTCCTTCCTGCAGAGGTGACGTCCAGCGACAACAGTTTGTGGGACAAGCCGATTGTCTTCCCTCTCCTACAGACAGGTGCCCACACAAAAGCAGATAATGTTCTGTTTAGGGTAGATAATGGCGATGGCTTTGTGTGTGTGTGTGTGTGTTGTGTGTGTGTGTGTGTGTTGTGTGTGTGTGTGTGTGTGTGTGTGTGTGTGTGTGTGCCTTTACTATTCTTGCTCTAGTGAGTCTTCTCCTATAGGGAATGCTAAGAGAGTAGGAAGCACATTGTAAGAGGATGTTTTTTCAGTGTAAATAAGTATTCCGGCTTACGCAAAATTCTGTGAATGGATTTCATCTTTTTTTGCAGCTCTCTCTCTGACTCTGCCTTATCATTCATGATCTTGCTGAAACTGTTCACGGCTTTCCTGCCTTTGTGGCTCATTGGCATGTCTTGGACAAAGTGTGTCTATGATTTTGGGGGGTCTCCTGTTACGATTTGTATCATGCAGTCTTTGTGTTTTTTTAATCTAACCTGCTGTGGGATAGTGAGACTATGGGTTACTGGCTAGAGTGACGTTAGCTGCGTGTTGTGTTGTACATGTTTACCCATATTTTTCATTAATGAGTGTTTTGGATTGTATTTAAAGATTTCGAGTTTCATTTTTTTTTTTTTCAGTTTTGTAACTGAGTGTAGAATACAAATCAGAATGACAGGTTTATTCTGCACAGTCTTGTATGATCAAACAGATAAAAAGTTTGATGAATGTGAGGCGTGTCTCTTGTAAACGTTTATAATGTTCTACTATATTTTCGCAGGCCAGAACTTCGCTTCCTATATAGTAACAACCCTGAGAGGGCCCCAGGTGGTCGAGTGGGATTCGATTATTTTGAAAATGAGACCAAGTGGTGGTGTTGGGGTACAAAGGTCAACTCCTAGGCACCCTCTTCGTTTTTTTTCTGCACATGAGCACAGTGTGTGAGTTCACTATTAGGCACAGCAGCCACAGTCACTGGACATAATGTCGTATGCCTGCCTGTTTTGCTTTGTTTTTCTCTGTCTGTCTCTGTGTCTCTGTCTTTGTTTGTTTGTCTGTCTGCCCTGTCTCTGTGTTTTGTATCTGTATCTCTATCTCTGTCTCCATCTGTCCCTATCTCTATTTCGCTGTGTCTGTCCCTGTGTCTTTTGTCTCTCTGTCTCTCTATCTCTGGTTCTGACTGTCTCTCTTTCTTGGTGTTTATGATTGTGTGTATGTATCTGTGTGTATGTGTGTGTGTGTGTATTTGTGTGAGTTTATGTGTGTGTATATATATGTGTGTGTGTGTGTGTGTGTGCGTGTGTGTGTGTGTGTGTTGTGTGTGTGTGGTGTGTTGTGTGTGTGTGTGTGTGTGTGTGAGAGAGAGAGAGAGAGAGCAGAGAGAGGAGAGAGGAGGAGAGAGAGAGAGAGAGAGAGAGAGAGAGAGAGAGAGAGAGGAGGATTTGAGGAGGAGAGAGGTGAGAGAGAGACGGCCGACATAGAACAGGACGGACCACAGGAGCTTTGAGGCTAATCTGAATCCAAATACGTGCGGAGAGCTCACAGTTTGAGAAAACCGCAGGACAGCACCACGAGAATCAGCCAAGACAATCAGAGTGGAAATCAGCTGAAATAGGGAGGATCGATTGCTGGGCTCTTGACGATTGACCTCCTTCCTGCAGAGGTGACGTCAGCGACAACAGTTTGGGGGACAAGCCGATTGTCTTCCCTCTCCTACAGACAGGCGCCCACACAAATGCAGATGATGTTCTGTTTAGGGTAGATAATGGCGATGGCTGTGTGTGTGTGTGGTGTGTGTGTGTGTGTGTGTGTGTGTGTGTGTGTGTGTGTGTGTGGGTGTGATTGTGTGTGTGTGTGTGGTGCCTTTGCTATTGTAGCTCTAGTGAATCTCCAAAGGGGATGCTGGAAAATGGGAAGAGGGAGTGAGGATGTGGGGGGTGGGCAGTGCCATGTCTTTCAGTTGTAAATATGTCTGCTTGCTTTAATGGCATTCTCAGTGTGTGGTTTCCTTGTGTTTGGCGTTCTCTTTGCCTCTGCCTTTAAAATGATTTTGATGAATTGTCGTTCACTGTACTTCTGACATGTTGCCCATTCACGTGTCTTTGTTTTGAGAATGTTTGTGTGTGTGTTTTGTCTCTTGTCACTATTTCTATCATACACGGTTTTGTTATTTTTTCTTTTTTTTTCAGTAGGCCGGGACATGTCTTTCTAAATGA
>JADBJO010035236.1:0-2500 GCA_016801955.1 Conus betulinus | reverse complement strand
TCTTTCTGTCTGTCATAACACCTTAGACAGGCGTGGCCAGTGATTGTGACTGCCAAAGGTTCTTTCTGTCTGTCATAACACCTTAGACAGGCGTGGCCAGTGATTGTGACTGCCAAAGGTTCTTTCTGTCTGTCATAACACCTTAGACAGGCGTGGACAGTGATTGTGACTGCCAAAGGTTCTTTCTGTCTGTCATAACACCTTAGACAGGTGTGGACAGTGACTGTGACTACCAAAGGTTCTTTCTGTCTGTCATAACACCTTAGACAGGCGTGGCCAGTGACTGTGACTACCAAAGGTCTTTCTGTCTGTCATAACACCGGGGAAGGCCTATATGTCTGTAACTGCCCTAGACACGGCGTAACCGCCGCCTCACCGCAAGTTCCAAAGGGAGCCCTGTTCTGTCATAACCACCTGAGACAGCGTGTTCCCCTCTGAATACCAAAAGGTTCTTATCAGAGTTCCACCGGGGGGACATTGGCAGTCTTCAACTTTTACTACCACTGTTTGTTTTTTCGAATTTGCCACCCATGACGGGTCCAACATGCTGATACGAAACGATAGCCCTTTACAGCCCTAACACACCTTAGACAGGCTTGCCGTATTTCCTTGACAGTTGTTCACTCTAGGGAAGTACACCCCCGTCAGCCACCTCACCTGATGCCCTCCCCTCCGCACTCTAACCCCCCCCCCCCCCCCCTTTCCCGTGTATAACCCCCCCGCACTCCCAGCCTCCATCCACACTCCCCTCCGCCGTGCACAAACACCACCGTCCACATTTCCCATTACAAGCCACCATCTCGCTTCAGGCGTTTCGATCGGGCTGAGTGCCTTGTAACGTGATCGTTCAAAATATATAGTGTGTATGTATGATTTGCGTTCGTTCGTTCCCGTCGCTTTAAGTGCGTGCGTCGTGTTAGTACGTGGCGGAGTGTGTGTGTGTGGTGTGTGTTGTGTTGTGGTGTTGATGTGTGTGTGTTGTGTGTGTGTGGTGTGTGTGTGATGGGGCCGAGATGTAACCCTTTACACGGATTGCTCGCACTATTATTTATACGTGGTGCATTTTGTGTTGTGTTCGTTGTATGTCGCTTCGGTGCATTGAAGCCAACTCTTAATTTCGTCTATCTGTCGCCTTTGGACAACTCTCTGTGTTGTGTTTGTTTTGTCTGATATGAGCAAAGTGCACCAATGATGGCCTTACCGAGACTCATAAACTTATCATTTGGCATATACTATCACTGCCTGTCTTCCTACACACCATGTATGTTGAGTGCCATCTTCAGATTATGAAATCGGTATTCCACCCTTATTTGCAACAACTCTCTGGGTGTGGTAGTATCTCTGATAATGAGCAAAGTTCACCAAATGATGGCACACATCACGATTCCATACTTAATCATGACATGGCATCCGCCGTCCTCGACAGACAATGGTGTTTGATTGCCATCTTAAGTTATGAATCGGGTATTCCACCATTTATTGCAACTCTCTGGTTGTGGTTTAGTTCTCTGATATGAGCAAATCTTCACCATGATGCACACCGATTCCATCAAACTTATCGATGGCAATCCGCCTGTCTCGACGGACAATGATTGTGAGTTGAGGCCATCCTTCATGTTATGAAATCGAGTATTCCCCCATGTGTACAATAATGAATGGCCTACCGATGGCATAACTATGAATGGGGATACTATCTGTGAATGGGGGAATAGATCGTCGTCCAGGACGCGAGTCGCGAGCGCATAGCGCTACTCACCTGCAGCTTACTCTCCTCCCCCGTCCACCTTCCCCACACCTGGAACACACGCACAAAATCTATCAATGCTATTTTAATCGATCCAGTTTCCAGATCCAGGGCTTGAAAATGGATAATGAACATGTTGCGCACGCACACCCATCCATCCCCACCACCCACCCACCATACCACCACTCCCGATCCAACATTACCACCTCCACCCAACCCACCCACCCCCCTCATTCACACACACGCTTCTGCACAAATGTTAGTCTCCCAGTTTTCACACGTACCGTGTCCAAATGATCACGCCAATAGGTCACCGTGACAGAGTTGTTATCCTACAAAAGGGCCGCATGATAACAATTACAGTTTATTGCTGGGTGCCCTTCCCATTTGCTGCTGGATTTCTCCACAGGAGAGGTTTGGTATTACAGCCTGTCTGGCGGTCTTCGGTCCGGTCTGTCTGTCCCTTTCTGTCTCTCTCCTCTCCTCTCGTCGACATCTCCTCTCTCTCTCCCTCTGTTCTACCTATTCACACTACAAGCAGCGCTCCCCGCCCAGCACGAAAGCACGCGCGCCTACGCACCGCACACACACACACACACACACACCTACCACACACACAACACACACAAACAACACCGCACCATATCACCACACCCACACTTCACGCACGCTACACACACACACACACACATCACAACACACACAACACACACCACCACCACCTGCATGGGCGCTCCTCGCAGCACAGAGAGAAGA
>JADBJO010035235.1:5000-7500 GCA_016801955.1 Conus betulinus | reverse complement strand
CACACTTCCCACTGACTTAAGGCTGAAGATGCAGCAACAACCAGCCCTTGAGGTATATCTATGTATATGTATATATATATATATATATATATATATATATATACCTATAAATATATGCACACGTCTTCGTCCTGAGACAAAGAACAGAAATGATCATGACGAACTTGTGGCGTCTCTCTTGCCACTCGCTTAAGGCTGAAGATGCTACTCACTTAAGGCTGAAGATGCATCAAAACGAGCGAGCCCTTCAGCTACACCTGAAAGTCTAGACATGTGTGTCATGGTCCTGATCATCACAAGCTGAAGAACAACGAGAAGGAGAAGGAGACACAATGATGATGATGATGAAGACACCAGTTGCGTCTCACTTAAGGCTGAAGATGCAGGAAGCCTGCCATACGAAGAGATAGACATGTGTATGTGCATATGTCATGGTCCTCATCATGGCAAGATGAAGAAGAAGAAGAAGAAGAGAAAATGAACAGAAAGGATGACGAGGACCTGCTTGCACCAGCTGTGTTGTCTCTCGGGCCGCTCACTTAAGGCTGAAGATGCAGGGGGGGGGGGGGGGGGGGGGGGGGGGGGGGGGGGGGGGGGGGGGGCCAGCGCCCCCGCCCCCCCGCCATCCGGGGTCCGCATGAAGATATATGCCTGTATGTGCATACCATCATCACGTGATGAAGAAGAGGAGAGGAGAGAAAGAATGATGATGATGGTGATGAGAGCTGATTATAACAGCTGTGTCTGTCTGGCCACTCACTTAAGGCTGAAGATGTTGCTGGGAAGACTGGCGGCCAAAGATGCAGCACCAAACCCCCCCCCCCCCCCCCCCCCACCCCCCCCACAAAAAAAAAAAAAAAAAAAAAAAAAAAAAAGAGACAAAAAAAAAACAGTAACAGTAATAATGACAACAACAACAACAATAATAATAATAATAATAATAATAATAATAATAATAATAATAATAATAATACGTATAGCAGGAACAATATCACAACAATAACAATGACCCATAAAGATCGTAATAACAATAATGATAATAATGATAACAGTGACAGCAACAACAGCAACATACAATTATAACAATAAGAGTCATAATTATAAAATAAGTAAATAAATAATAAATAATAAAAATAAAAATAAATAAATAAATACATAAAAATACTGACACTAATAATAACGAACGGAGAACAACAACGATAATTCCGAGAATGTATTGGTAGTAAATGGCAATCGGACAGTGAGAAGAACGACATAAGGAATTCTAACAAGAAGAATCATATGTAAAATTGAATAAATAAATAAATAAATAAATAAATAAATAAACACACACACACACACACACACACACACACATACAAAACAACAAGTGGAATAGAGAATAACGCTAATTCCGAATATATATGGTAATAAACAATCAGAGAGTAAGATAAGGAAAACACCCCCCCCCCCCCCCTCCACCCCCCAAGGAAAACTCCATTGGGGGGGGGGGGAGGGGGGGGGGGGGGGGGGGGGAGGACCTATCAAACGTGACCCTCTGGGCAACTACAAATCACTGTCAGTCATACCAGACTTCTCGGCAAGGCGCCAGAGAGCAGAAAGGCGGGGGCGCCGCCATGTTAAGGCTGAAGATTAGGTAGCGCGGCCGTCATGAGCTTCCGCAGCGGGTTGGAAGTTGCTTAAGGTGTGGGAACGGGCGGCGAGCTGAATCGCGGCCGCGTCTCGCCCGGCTGCTCGCCCCGGCGCGCGCCGCCCCGTTCCGTACACGCATTCTCCTTCGGCATTTTCGCGAGCGCTCGGCGTGCGAGGTCTGAGTCGGTGCTGGCGGTAAAGGGTGCGCGGAGAAAAATTGATCGATCCCGCCACTCCGGCTGCAGCGCTTCCCGCTTGCGCCGAGTCCCAGCGTGAGTTCGAACGGCTGCCGCGGTTTCTCCGACGGACACGTTGGGTCTCTGCGCGGTCGGCGTCTTGACGGTCCGTAGATGGTGGCGTGCCATCGACGACGGTGGGAGAGCGACCTCGCCGGTTCTCTCCAACCCGGAACGAGGGGGCCTAGGTGCGTGGGACAGGAGGCTCCCTCCCCTTCGGCCTCAGAAAGAGTAACGCCTGGTTCATCTCGCGAAGGACGCGCGCCCCGTCCCATCGGGTCGTGGTCCGCACGTGGTAACGAGCAGGCGAGGCGTTCGGGGACAGGCTCCCGTTCTCCCCTCCCTGCTAGACCGGCCCTCCCCGAGTTTGCTGCTGCTGCCGCTGCCGTCTCGGGGGCTGGCGTCGGTCGGACCGAAGAAGGATTCTCGCTTGCGATTGGGCCCTGAATCTGTTGTCCGCCGCCACCGCAGTCTCTGGTGAAGACCGACTCCGCGCGCTGCTTGCGCCGGCTCGCTAACGCGGATCGCCCACGGACTCATCATCTGTGAGAGCGGTCCCACCGGCAAGCCTGCATCGGCCGCTGTGCTGGTTCTTCTGTCCGACAAGGGATCAGGAGGAGGAGCACGCAGAA
>JADBJO010035234.1:2500-12510 GCA_016801955.1 Conus betulinus | reverse complement strand
CGGCCCCTTGTGTACGACAGCGTGGATTGGTGCAACGCTAGGATTTTTTCTGTTTGCCGAGAAGAGTCTCTTGCGTCTTGATGATTAGGCCTACTTTCAATCCTCTATACACTACGTCCATAACATCAAGGTACCGTTACGACATTAAAAACCCACAACGCACGCACGCCCAAACACCACATCATGCACGCACTCGCGCGCACACACACACACACACACCCAGCACCAGCAGTATCGCCTTATCACTCATCCCCCCCTCCGCCCCCCCCCTCGACAACAGAAGCGACCCCCACTTCACGACATCCACTCCAAGACCGATCACACACATCGACACACATTTTCACACAGCAGACCAAGCATGCCATTGCTGAATTCCACCCATTTTCCTCCATATAACAAAACAACCCACCATCACCCTCTATCAACCGGTTCCATCCCACACCACCACTCCAAGCGCTCCCCAAAAGCGAAGCACCCTGGCCACAATCGATCCCCGGCCCCAGATGACCTCTGTGGTCCAACAGCACTCTCACCTCTCTCACAACCTTCTGATTCCTTCCCATCGGGCGCGAGCATCCAGTGTGATCCAGCCAGCCGCCTGTCTGTGTCGACCCACCGAAGTACCAACACCCCAAGCAGGACTGTTATATAGTTACTATCGATGCAGACGCGGTCATAAGGTTTGGCTCTGGTTAACTGGCAGGCAGGTGGGCAGGGGGCGAAGGGCCGGTGGCATCATGGCTATGAAGATTATACGCATTAGCATTAGCATCCTGGCTATTTTGTGAAACCGGGAAACCTTCGAACTATTATATCATCTCCCACCCCCCGCCCCTACCCACCCTCCCCCTTCCCACTGATGTCTTCACTTCTAACCCCCTACCCCCCCCCCCCCCCCCCACCCCCCCCTCCACAGCTGACCAAGAGGTGAAGCACCGTTTTACCGCCGGTGGTAGCAATGCTGTGTAAGTACGGAGCGGCGGTTATCCATGAGAGACCTGACTGGCATGGTGGGCCTGCTAGGCCGTTTCCTTACAGTCAATGTAGGAATCGGGTCTGATAATAGACAGGGATGGCAGGAATTTCTTGAAAGCAGAGCCGGAGAATAAAAAAGAAGAAAGAAAAAGAAAGAAAGAAAGCATGTAGAGACTTTCACAAAGAAAGGAAAGAGACTACTAAACGCGCGCTTGCGTGCATGTCCCACAGAGAGTGGGACACAAAGTTGCGCCCTACGGACCGTAGGCCGTTACAGTCTTGGGTGGGGAGAGAGAGGGAGGGAGTGAGAAGAGAGAGGGGGGAGGGGGGGTGGTGTTGACGAGAAAGGTGTGTGATTGTGTGTGTGTGTGTGTGTGTGTTTGTGTTGTGTGTTGTGTGTGGTAAGACGTGCGAGTTCTTCCAATAAGCGTGGTGTACACGCGCGCCGCGCGCTACCATGGCAACCTGATGATCCAATTGTTGTCAATGCATGGTGCATGTACATGTGTTCGGCAAAGTTTGAGCACGAGATTTTTTACAGCAGTATAAACAGACATCTCCATTCCGGTACCAAACTATTTTTACACACACACGGGCACGCACGCACGCACGCACGCGCGCGCGCGCACACACACACACACACGCACACACACCACCCCACAGCATACACCATGCTGCCGATCTTAGTATCCACTATCCAGTACCACCCCGCCCTACCTCCCCTTCCCCCCCCCCCCCCCCCCCCCCCCCAGCCCCCACTCCGGCAGGTAGCGTTGCAGGCTGGCCCACAGACATACAGCAGCGACGTGAAGGAAGAGAAGATAGATGCGATTAGAGCGCTGTAACCTAGCAGCTGCAGCAGCGCAGCAGCAGCAGCCGCCCAGAAAACAGCACGCCATGGAATGCGGGAGACGGGCAGATCTGGAGGCACGTACACTCAGTCTTCTTCTCAGGCGATGTGTGTGCATTACGCTGAGGGCAACACACCGCAATATCAGGCCGCACAGAGCCGGTTGGGTCTGTGGACTTTCTCTCTCGTTCACCACATAACTTCATTTTCCACTCCCGTATTTCGTGGACATCATTCATGTCTCTAACGCCTAAGGGCCTCCCCCCTACGCTGACAGCAACACTATAATCTTTCCTTACAGCATCCCCTAACAGAGCATTCTGGATTTACTTTAGGCACTTTTGGATGATTTAGGACAGGATATGTGAACTGGAATTAATGCGCCGAGTACGGAATCTACCGCAAAGAAAAGGATTTTCAAAGAAAATAGGATTTAAAAAAAAAAAAAAGAAAAACCAACCCACACATACACAATTGTGTGCGTCCTCCCCCTCCTAATGAATGAATGTTATACCATGACATCGTCTGAACGCGCGTTCAGTGAGAACCAGCTCATCGTGTCTCTGTCTGCACTATCCCTGGTCCCTATGTGAGAGCAAGCGCACGAGTGAGCCGGCATACCGGGTCAAGCACAATGCACAGCAGCTTCCCGAGAGTGGGAATCTGACTGAAGGCGCGCGCTAGCTGGAACTGGCTGTGTGACGGACAACACGTGCCATGCGCGCGACTGTGGGAAAGAACGAGCAGTCTACATCCCCGGCAAGGGAGTGTGCAGTGTGCTGTTAACTTACGGTCCAGCTGTGATCGTAAGGGACCCACAGACGCCATTGTCGGCACCACAACGGAAACCGTCTGTCGTGGCCGGCACAGCGTGAAGGACACGTGACAAGACGATCGACAGCAGTGTGACCTTTTCCTGTACTGGCACCTCCCCCCCCCCCCCCCCCCCACACACACACACACCCCCACACACACACACGCACACACACACACACCTGAGGGGCAGAGCCGCGATTAGGAACACGACGGCACAGCCGTGTGTTTGCTGGGGAAGCTTACGAACACGCCAGCTGGGCGCACGTCCAAAACGATTGTTGGGGAAGACGGGAGTGGGGGGTGGGGGAATGGGGAGAGGAAATCGTGTTTGCTGTGTCGGCTCGTGGAGAGAGAGCGAGGGGAGAGAGGGAGAGAGAACATCACATTCAGCGCCACTTTCCTCTTTACTCCCTTGCCATCAGATCTGCCCGTGGCGGGTTGTTCTAGAATGTTCCATAAACACCCACCCACCTCCCCAAACCTTGCAGCCAGGTCTGCCAAAAGCGGATTGTTTTCTTTTCTAGATGTCCAGTACCACTCATTTCCAGTGGAACTCTCGATAACGCGTGCGGGGTTACTCTAGAATGTTCATTACATCATGCCACGCCCCTACCCTCAGGTGAGAATGTTCCAGAATGTTCCTAAACTGCTGTAATTCCCCTGCCCTCTCCTCTTACATGTGCTTATGGCGGATTGTTCCAGAATGTTCCTAACATCCTGTAATTCCCCTGTGCTCTCCGTTTACATGTGCCTAGGGTAGATTTGTTTCAGAATGTTCCGGAAATCACCGCACTCCCTACAGACTCTTCATGGGGTCTGATCGGGTCTTACTGCTGTACAATGTTCCTGAATCCCTCCGTTTCCATCACTTTCACCATCACATCTGCCCATCATTTCCCCCCGTCTTCTCTTTTTCTTTCAAATCCAGTGACCAGGGTTTGCACGTGCGCTAAAAGAGGACAGAGCACAGTTTCAACACAACAGTGACATATTTGTCAGACACACAATCGGTTTGCACTGTCAACTGGCAAAAAGAAAGACTGATAATAATAATAATAATAATACTATAATAATGATAATGATGATGATAATAATAATATAATAATAGTAATGATAATAACAATAATAATAAGATGATAGTAATATATAATATTAATGATGATGATGTTGATAACAACAATAATGATGACATGATAATAATAACAACAAAAACAATAACAATAATAATAATGATGACAATGACAGCAACAAGAATAATCATAATGAAAAAAAATAATCACAAATGTCAAAGAACCACAGTGACCATGATGTCTGTAATCTCTAACAAATCATGCAAATTGTAGTAGTGGGTAACGAGTTTTTTTGCCCCACTACAACACTACGTGTGCCTGTGATGAACTGCTCTGCAGTGGTCCTAGGACCACTCCGTTCCCTGCCCCTTTCCTCACAATGCCCACACAGGGTTGCCCTACAATGCTCCTAACATCAACCTGCTGACCCCTCTCCCCTGACTCCCCCCCCCCACCCCACCCCCCCATTCCCTCGCCCTTCTTCCCTACACCAGATCCTTATGATGAGTGTTTGATATCATTCATACCATGATGTTTTGTTTGCTTCCTTTGGCGCGAGTCATCAGAAGGCCTTGTGGAGGGGTAGGCTGGATGAAAGGGTGGGTACCACCTAAAGTGGACCAGGACCAGATTGAGGACCAGAATCAGTCCCATCATTTCTGTGTTTTGTTCCCCTGTGTCCCTGTTTTGTCATTTCTTCTGTGTTTTGTTGTCCTGTGTCCTGTTTTGTCATTTCTGTGTTTTGTTGTCATGTGTCCTGTTTTGTCATTTCTGTGTCTTGTGTCCTGTGTCCTGTTTTTGTCATTTCTGTTTTGTGCATTGTCCCTGTTTTGTCATTTCTGTGTGTTGTTGTCCTGTGTCCTGTTTTGTCATTTCTGTGTTTTGCTGTCCTGTGTCCCTGTTTTGTTATTTCTGTGTTTTGTTTTCGTCCTGTGTCCTGTTTTGGTCATTTCTGTGTTTTGCTGTAGGACTTTTCATTATAACCTACAGTGACATGTCAAACACCAATCATTTTCTACGCTGTAATTTCATATGCATGATATAGAATGTTCGTATAAATAGGACTGTTCTAGCAACCAAGTGCCAGTTTTTCACATCATATAAAGTCTTTTTTCTTTTCCAACAACCCGGAAAATCCGCAAAACGAAGTGGATATTTTCGTATAACCAAGGCCTTTTCAGAAACCCAAAGGAGGACTTTTCATTATAACCTACAACCTGAGAGGACTTTTCGGCCAACTCAGCACGATTTTTTCACACACAACCTTGAAGCCCTGTTAGGTGTTGTGCGGAAATTCCGTCCCGAGGAGGAGAGAAAATGGAGGACAAAGCCCAGTCGATCAGACTGGGTTCCAGTATGTTCCTTCCCCCCCCCCCCTTCCGCCCCCCCCCCCTTATTAACAAAGTTAAAATGTTGTTATGCTCTGCATAGTTATGCGGGGATGTGTCTTCAGTCGTGACAAGCTCCTAGCATAACATTATCAGTCTCCAAAATCCCTCCAAGTCGGAGTGTGGCTGCCCATTAGGCGGGATAATCGAAAACGGTCACACACGTAATGTTCTCATTCCCCGGCTGATACATTTGTACCATAAGGTTCAAGTACTTCGGCTGTTCGGATGATCCCTGGAATGTTTTAGCCAGGGTACGACGACGACGACAACAACAACAAACAACAACAACAACAACAACAACAACACCGTCGCAATTGTTTTTCTTGACAAGCGTCAGACTTGTGACCAAGCTAACAAAATCACAAGGCACCATAGACCCTCCTTACAAGTGGTAGGAACGTGGTCTCTATAATTTAATTAATGATGCTTTCAGAGTGATAACAGACAGATGGGTCGTACAGTACTCCTCTCTGAGTTCTGTCATAACACCTTCTGGCCATCGTTTTCCCTACATTAGCACACGACATTTCGGGGTCCACTTCAAGGTCTGCATTGCGCATTGTGCCATTCAAGGGTGAAATACACGATGCCTGGCGAACCCGGCAATTTGTCACAAACGTAGGTGTTTACCCCCCGATGCTCTCTATCTGCCGGTTTTTCTTTGACAGATAGTCCGTTTATCACTCGCAGACTGTCTTCTTTCCTGGCAGCCTCTGATTCCGAGTTCCATGATGATGACGTCACCGTTTTTTTTTTTGCGGAAGTGATCCTCAAAAACTGTGAGCGAAGTAAGTCAACAACGCACATCAAAACAAAGCTCTCTCTCTCTCTCTCTCTCCTCGTCTGTCTCTCTCTCTCTCTCTCTCTCTCTCCTCTCTCTGTCTGTCTCTGTGTGTGTGTGTTGTGGGTGTGTGTGTGTGTGAGTGTGTGTGTGTGTGTGTGTGTGTGTGTGTGTGTGTGTGTGTGTGTGTGTGTGTGTGTGTGTGTGTGCGTGTGTGTGCGTGCGTGTTTGTGTGCATGTGCGCTAAAATCATTACATTGGTTGTACTTCCCTCCCAAAGAATTCAATGTTTGTGTTCCAAGAGTTCCCCTGGATTCAGTGCGTTATAAACATCGGAAACCCTTGCACTTCTTTAGAACACATGTAGCACAACCTTGGAAGTAGAACTGTGGCAGACATTGAGAGTACTTTACAACATGGCTCTGGATCAGATCTGGCAAGAGTTTCTTTGCCTTTACAACCTCGCAGTGCTGGACAAGATGATGTGTTTTAAGACGCTTGTGAATTAGGGAGCGCCTGTTATCAATTATGAACATGAACCCAGGGACCTACGCAGGGATCAGGCAGGCAGGTCGGGAGGGAAGACAGGAGGGAAGACAGGAGGAAGACAGGAGGGAAGACAGAAGGAAGACAGGAGGAGGACAGGGGGAAGACAGGAATACAGGAGGGAAGACAGGGGGGAAGACAGGGGGGAAGACAGGAGGGAAGACATGAGGGAAGACGGGGGAAGACGGGGAAGAAGGACAGGAGGGAAGACACCGGACGAAGACAGGAGGGAAGACAGGAGGAAGACGGGAGGGAGGGCAAGACGGGAGGGAAGACAGGAGGAAGACAGGAGGGAAGGCAGGGGAAGACAAGAGGAAAGACAGGAGGAAGACAGGAGGGAATATAGGAAGAACGTTTGGGAGGGAAGACAGGAGGGAAGACAGGAGGAAGACAGGAGGAAAGACAGGAGGAAGACAGAGGAAGGAGGAAGGCGGGGGACGGAAGGAAACAGGGACAGACAGGAGGGAGACAGGGGAAGAGGGGAAGACGGAAGGGAAGACAGGGGAAGGGAAGACGGGAGGGAAGACAGGACGAGGAAGGAGGGAAGGCAGGAGGAAGACACACCCGCCGGTGAATTAGATGATCGTACAGCACTAAGGAGGAAAAACGAAATATCTCTGCAGCACAAAGGGGCAGGTTTAAAAAAAAAAAAAAAGGGAGACAGACAGGAAACGCAAAAGAATTTAGCTCCCTTCCACTTTCCTGGCACGCACGCACGCACACATTCACGGCAAAGAGAAGCGAAGTGTGTGTGTGTGTGTGTGTGTGTGTGTGTGTGTGTGTGTGTGTGTGTGTGAGTGTGCCCGCGTGTGTGCGCTGGTGTTTGTGAAGGCAGAGACAGAGAGAGAGTGGGAGGGAGAGAGGGGAGGAGAGGGGAGGGGAGAGAGAGGTGTGTGTGTGGGTGGGAGAGGAGAGAGGAGAGAGGGAGGAGCAAGAGAGAGAGAGAGAGATGGGAGGGAGAGAGAGAGGGAGAGTCAGCTCTTAGAAGGGGGCAAGAGCTTCAGCTCTTAGAAGGGGGCAAAGCTCCTCACACCACAGCAAGTCTGCACCGCAACACACAACAACAACAACAAAAACAACCAAACACCCAAGGAGATCGATCACTAGTTCGATCTCCACACGTCCATCTACCCACAACCCGTTTTCCAGACCGTTCGCTTTTACTCTTCATCGCCGCGCTCACATCGGCTGGGTCTTTGTCATCAGAAAAAACCAAAGGACCAACCAACCAGGCAGCCACGGTCACTAGTGATACTAATCCTGCTGTCAGTCCTAAGTTACCATCATTCAGGCAGCGAACAGGACACTGCCAGCCCCTCTCCCACCTGTCTCTCACGTCTCAAACTCGCTCACACTGACCAGTGCCCCCTTCTGTGGCACAGACCCCCCCCCCCCCCCCCCCCCCCCCCCCCCCCCCCCCCCCCCCCCCCCCCCCCCACATCTTTACAGTCGTGTCCCCCGCCCCTCCCCCCCTCCTTTGAAGCCTTAAGACACCAGGACGTGGACCACAGTCCGGTTGAGGTCCAGGAGAAGCTGTGTGGGGGGACTGGCTGGAAGTCTCTGCAGCGGCGGACTTTGGACTTCACTTTACTGACTGGATGGAGGATCTAGCATGGTAATGGTAATGTTGCTTATAGCCCAGCCGACCGCAAAGGGCCATAACAGGGCTGGCGCCGCTTTGAAGTTAACTCACAAGTCATTAAAAAGAAAAAAAAAGAAAAGAGAAAAACTCATTCACATAACTCTTTCAAAACACACCTTTCCAAAGACACACCGGGAATTTCATTTTAAAAAAAAAAAAAAAAAAAAAAAACTTTCCTCCGTGAAATCTTAGATCAGATGAAAAATGTTAATCTCCCTCAGAAATTCAAAGATCACATCAGGTGGAACATCTCTAAGATTTAGATCTAGCATGGCCGGGAACACGAAAGAAAAAAAGGAAAGAAAAAAGAAGAAGAAAGGAAGCATAGGTGATGGTAGGGGGAACTGAAATAGTAGGCCTAATGTATGTCCTTTGCCTGCAGCAGAAACCCAGCAAGAAAAAAAAAACAAGACGCAAAGCATGCAAAACGTACTCCCAGTTTATCCTGAATACGCGTTTTAAAAAAAAAAAAAAAACAAAAAAAACGTCACAATCAAACATGCGTCATAATGTATTTCATCAATGAGATAAGAAATCGGCCAAGTACTTTCAGAGAGATTCCATAAAGAAGAAAACCCGTTTTGGGCCGTTATAGCCGTTAGTAACGGCTATTCTGCTAAAATAAAACATCGGGCATCATCCGTGACCCATCATGGACATACCTACAAATTTTCAGAAAGACCGCCCAGAAGTTTTGTCTGAAGCGAGTGGAACACATTTTGACCATGGACAGACACACAGACAGACAGACAGCAATTCTTCGTTCCTAATTGTGAATAAGAACTGAGAGTACAAAAACGAAGCGATGTCGGGATATACTGACAGCGGAGTTGTAAGCCTAGCGGTAGTGGTACACAGCAGGAAGTCATGAGGAGCGCCCAGTCTTATCATCATCACTCCCCTGCGGCGACCCATCCATCAGCAAGACAAGCCGCTCTGAGAGCGCTGCACCTGGAGAAGCCTCCTGACACAGACTGGGGATGACCGATGGGAGGGAAATGGCTCGGGAAGGAGGAGGAAGGAGGAAGGGGGGGAGGTGTGGGGGGGGGGAAGGACGGCGGGGCTGGGGGGAGGGGGCAGGGGGAGGGAATTCATGGAAACTGGTGAGGAAGGAGGCTGGGGAAGGAAAATGAGGTCGAGTTTTCGGGACAGAAGAGAGGGGAGAGGAGAGACAGACAGGACAGACCAACAGTTTCAGGACAGACAGGACAGAACAGACAGAGTGAGAGAGGAGACAGAAGAGAGAGAGAGAGAGAGAGAGAGTAGAATCGCCGTCTTTAATGATCACCAAACCATTTTTCAACTGAACAACTTTAGATTAACGTCAAGTTAACCCAGGTTTAGCACAAAACGGATTGCAGTCTCCCCCCCCCCCCCCCCCCTTCCACTTCCCATCCCACCCACACTCAACCCCCCCCCCCCCCACCCCCCCCCCCTCCGTTATCAAAGTCTATGCCAACGCAAATGAAAACAGAAGAATATACACAGAACTTCATGACTACGCTTTTATTTCTTAATTTCATTTTTGCCCTTTTCTGTCTGGTCGGGCTCACATCGATTCTGATGCACACAAAAAAAAAGATGTACCCGACATTCACTGTTCTGATTCATAACTGACTTCACAGTCAGATTCGTTACGCGCATTTAACTGTCTTGCACTCCGTTAGTGAGGCTGATCATCAACCCGAAAGCAAGGTGAGGAGGTTGAGGAGCGAAAACAAGCAATGCTTTATCTCTGGCAACTCCCCCCTCGTGTTCTCTCCCGTTTGGGCCATGCGTACCATCCGTACGGACCTAGAGTAAGGCACGTTTTTTCACGGGAGAGAGAGTCAGAAATTATTATTGTGACGAGACGGAAGGAAAGAAGGCACAGAGTGGTAAAGCCGGAAGACGGAGGAGTACAGATATATACAACGACAAGGAGGGAGTCGGGGGGGGG
>JADBJO010035233.1:0-12513 GCA_016801955.1 Conus betulinus | reverse complement strand
GAGAGAGAAGAGAGAGAGAGAGTGGTGTAAGTGGAGAGAGAGTGAGAGAGACCAGACAAGACAAAACAATTGGTTTTATATGAACGTGGTTCAAACAGATAAAGTCCCTCTAATGATGTACTTTTTTACATCCAAGTCCTCGCCCGAGGTAGGGGACTACACATGCAGTGAAATGAAATGAGAGAGAGAGAGAGACGGAGAGAGAGAGAGAGCGAGCGGAGAGCGAGAGAGAGAGAGATTCCACACTAAAAACCAATAGAGAACTGGACATGCTTAAAAAAAAAAAATGAAAAGGGGCAAAAAGAAAAGCTATTCTAGCTAAGCCAACGATGGGTGATAAGGTTCTAAAAACACTCGTCGACGCATATCTACTGCCATTTTTCCGCAGGTCAATACAGGGTTACTGAAGGAAAAAAGTAGGAGATAGAAGACGAAGAGAGATCCAGTGTTATCAATAGTGCGTTATGGCCGCGAACTAGTCAAAATGTCTACATCACCTATTTACTGTAAAAAATGTTTTTCCATGAATTGCAGAAGTCAATGATTAAAAACAGTTTAAAACGCTGGAAAAACAAAGACAAATAAATAAAAAAAATAAAAAAAAAAAAAAAAGGCTGAGCCAGCCTTGAATAAAAGCTGCTCTGTGTGTTAGGTTTTCTTCTGGGAGCAGAAGTTATAATACTTGTTTATTGTTTACAGTTCTCAGTCCTCATCTTATTTTCAACTTCTGGAGGAAAAAAAAAAAAAAAAAAAAAAAAAAAAAAAAAAAAAAACAAAAAAAACAACAACTCGGAGACTGGTCCCCTGTAGACGGGTACATCTCGATAGATCGGTAGATCGTCTCGGTAGGTCCCCATCTCGGTAGATCCCCGTCTCGATAGATCCCCCACTGCATGTGGACGAATTCCGTCTCGATAGATCCCCGTCTCGGTATATCTCCCGTCTCCATAGATCCCCGTCTCGGTCGATCCCAAAAACAGTACCGTGGACGGGGATCCATCGAGATGGGGATCTATCGAGATGGGGATTCAGCGAGACGGGGATCTTATCGAGATGGGGATCCATCGAGACGCGGGATTTATCGAGAGGGGATCCATCATCGACAGGGATCCATCGAGACGGGGATTGGCTATCGAGACGGGGGATCTATCGAGTGCTCCCTCCCCCTTGTAGACAAGATTTAGAAGTGGTTGACCTGGCTTGAGACCAACGAGCTAGTCCGCCCCCTCGAAGAGGAACGCTCTAACCACCATCACTCTGTGTGGCTGTGGTACTGAGTGACGAAAATGAAACGATTCCTTCATGGGAAAACTTTTTAACATATGAAACTAAACTGACCCGGATTCCCTGGCCATCGAACTATTTCCGTGCCCTACCAGTGAACTAATTTGCACCTCAAAAGTGCTCCACCAGCTCCCAGCACGTGCAATTAATTTTACGCGGTGAGTTCTGAAACATGACCTGTTCAAGCCACAAACGCGAACAATATTCAAAACAACCCAGACATGAATCAAGACAGACCGGCCGGCACATCAACTTAAAAGAAAGCGAGAGAGAGCGACAAAAAAGGAAAGATGCCGGGAAAAAAAAAAAAAAAGCAAAAAAGAATGAACAGATGGGTTGGGCTTGTCCCAGCATTTCTAATTTGAATACCTGACAACGAGGTAGCCTGGGAGTCTCCGGGGAAATTAATCCCAGCGGTCCCCTGCGTAGGAATGAATCGTAGTCCGTGGGTCCCGGTCCGACATATACGCGCTGAAAAAAAAAACAAAAAAAAAACCGACACGTTTAGAAGACCGTGCTCGCTCAAGCTCGGAGAGGGAGAAGCAGGTCTCTGTGTGTGTCCCGTGTGGGGATACAGTTGGCTCATTTTTCAAGACAAACGTTTTATTGTATAATTACTATTCTCTGCCCTGTGCTGGATTTTGTGCTGGTAGAGTTTCATCTTAAAAAAACCGTAAAAAACCTCTGCGGCCAATCTTTTCACCTGACTTTTTTTTTTCTGGTTGTTGGTGTTGTTGTTGGTGTGTCCTGTTTAATGTCATTCAGCGTTTCCGCTGCTGTCTTTGTTACGTGCCTGTTTGAAGTTCTATCAACCATCAACGCGCTGTGCACGTTTCCTTTTGATCTTTTTAAAAGCACTGTGAAGTATATCACAGTCCGACCTGTAAAACAAGGCAATTACGTTATGTTGAACTCTCTGCACTCGGCTCTGGACCTAAAAGCACAGGTCTAGACAATCTAGGTGTCCACTTCCCCATCTCCGCCCTCCCTTATGCCACACCCGTGCCCATGACTACACTAGCGTCCACTCCCCCCCCCCCCCCCCCCCCCCCCCCCCACCCCCCCCCCGCCGTGCTTTTTGTCCCAAACATGGCTTAAATGTATTTCATTGCATTATTTAACCATGGTTTTCTTCTAATGTTACTGTTTTCATGTTCTACTTTCTCTTTAGCTCATTAAAGGCCATGGGGCGAAAAAATTGAGGGTGAATATGTGAGGGCTATTTACAAATATGACCTTGATTATCTTTCTCGTGCTTGAGAATAGCCATGATCACTGGACCATTTTGACACTCCAGCCACAGCTCCCCTTACACGAAGCCCCCCCCCCCCCGCTTCTCTCTCTCTCCCTTCCTTTCTCTCCCCTCTCCTCTCAACCCTCCCTCTCACAGACAGTAACCAACGGAAACTCACAAGCGCAGGCATTATCCTTCGTGACATTCTTCGACCACAGCCCCCCCACCCCCAACGCGTGGAAGCATTAACATCACAACCTCTTCACCAAAAAGCGCATTCCATCTTCGACGAAGAATAATCCATCATGGTGCCTTTAACTATGGATGACCACACTGGTGCTTTGGGCTTTTCTGATTATATTCCCGATGATGGCGAGTGGGTACTTGAGCTACCCTCCATATAGCGAATGGCCTGAATTGGCAGACGAGGAGAGAGAAGCGAATAGATAGTAGAGAGGTAGAGAGAGAGAGAGAGATAGATGAGGAGAGAGAGAGAGAATAGGGAATCCCACATCGACAGCACAGAGGCGTTCTCCAAGAGGCTCCTCGCCACATATGAATTTCTCCTCTCACATGTCTTTTTTTATTCTATCCCTCCCTGTCTCACAGAACCCGTCTGTCCTGTCTGTCGGTGACATTCTTCGACCAAAGCCCCGGTCGGTGGAAGCATTAACAGCAACCTTGCCACACAAAGCGCATTCCAGCCGTCTCGACAGAAATACAGAAATGAGCCATCCATGTGCCGGTACGATGGATGACACACTGTGCTTTGCTCTGATATTCCCGAGGATGGAGAGTGGGCTACTGTCCATAAGACGCTAATGCCTGAATTGCAGACGAGAGAGAGAAGAAGAGGAAGAGAGAGAGACGAGAGAGAGAGAGAGAGGAGAGAGAGAGAGGAGAGAGAGAGAGAGAGGCCAGGAATAGCCCAATCGACAGCACAGAGCGTTTCCAGAGCTTGTCGCCACAATATGACATTTCCTCTCAACTATGTCTTTTTTATGTCTGTCCTCTCTCCGTCTGTCTGTCTGTCTGTCTGTCTTGTCCTGTCTGTCTGTCTGTCTCTGGTCTCTCTCTCTCCTCTCTCTTCTCTCTCTCAGTTCTTTAGCCTTTCTTCTTAAACTCGCTATGTAGAGACAATATCATAGAGCATTCAAACCGTCTAGACACTAGCTAGACACTACGCATTGTTGGCATCTGTTAAGCCATTGCTCTTTGGATCCCTCCAATCGACCACGGACCATTCATGTGAACCGTATCAGAGTCGTGTGATTGGGCCAGCTGCTATCGCTACATTCTCTGCTCTTCCCATCGTGCGCTGATGCTGAGAGAAATGCCGAAGTAATAGAGGCCTCAATCATCCTGAGACCCTTCGTATGGCGCTCTCTTCTCTTCTCTCTCTCTCTCTCCTCTCTCTCTCTCTCTCCTCTCTCTCTCTCTCGCTCTCTCTCTCTCTTCGGCTTAAAACTCCTCGTACTCTAGCTCACTCTCGTCCTCCCCTCCCCGCCTCCCCTCCTCATCTCTCCTCCTCTCTTTCTGTGTAAATGTGCACGTGTACATACTCACGTTGTGTGGTGTTGTGTGTGTGTGTGTGTGTGTGTGTGTTGTGTGTGTGTGTGTGTGTGTGTGTGTGTGTGTGTGTGTGTGTGCATGTGCTTGGATGCATGTGTTGTAGAGTGTGTGTTCGTAGTGTGTGGTGTGTGTGGAAGTGAGGAGGTGACGAGAGAGGACGAGAGAGAGAGGTAAAGAAGATAGAGAGAGGAGAGAGAGAGAGAGAGAGAGAGAGAGAGAGAGAGAGGGTGTGTGTGTGGTGTGTGTGTGTTGTGTGTGTGTGTGTGGATAGTATTGCTAAGTTTCACTCCGTGGTGTTTTTTTTTTTTTTGACTTCTGTGCAATTTGTCGGTTTGTCTATCTGCCTGTCTTTCTGTCTCTACCTGTCTACTGTCTGTCTCTGCCTGTTTGTGCGTGAGGGTCTATTTGTCTGTCTGCATATCCGTCAGTCAGTCAGTCGTCTGTCTCTTATTTTATTGCCCTCTCTATCTACCCTTTCCCTAGTCTCCCATCTGTTTATTAACTTTCTTTTTTTTCCTGTTCTCTTCCATGTTGTTTTCACTAACCGTGAAAAGGCATTCTCTAAAGCGCCAGACCTGTTCCAGGCAGCCCAGAGAAGACAAAACATCCAGTCTTATGATTAACACTGACGACCCATTGCTGTTTGGGGTCCTTCAGAGCCACCTCCGCCTGTTCTTCTTCTTGACAGTGCCAGAGTTCTCTGACGCGGGGTTCGCTGTTATCGTGACATCTCTCTTCTGTCATTGAGCACTGGTGCTGTGACTAATGGGGTTGAATGAGAGATCGAATGTCCACAGACCAATGGTATTGCGTGCTCTCTCTTTTCTCTCTATCTCTGTCTGTCTGCTTCTGTCTGTCTGTCTGTCTGTCTGTCTGTCTGTCTGTCTTTCTGTCTGTCTGTCTGTCTTTCTGTCTGTCTGTCTGTCTGTCTCTCTCGCTCTCTCTCAATACATAAATTAGAAGGAGCTGAAAGCGTGATCTGTGTTCGCTAAATCACGGCAACCGTCCTGTCTCCCATTTAGCCATCATGAAAAAAGCACGTGTAAAGCATGTGTTCAGTCGCATCAAAAAGAACAGAAAAGGTGAATCACAGGTGTTTGAAATTAAACTTTGCTGGCCGTTCTCCTGTATGATCACATTGCTCATCGGATGTGTTGTGATAGCAAGTGTCCGCCTTCATGGAAAACAGACTGCGACAGGTGACTATGATTCGCATTCATTTCAACATGTTCATGTTGACACCAATAATACTTCCATGACCAAACACGGCGATGGCCACACACCTCAATGTGTGCCTCCCATTGTGCGAGATGATCACACTCTTTAATGCATATTCTCCGTTATTTGCGAATGTGTGTCCCTCATCCACGATGGCGTGTCCTTCGTCTTCACTGAAGGTGTGCCTCCTGTCTATGATGGCATGCCCCCCATCTACAGTGTTGTGTCCTTTGTTTTACATTGGTCATGTGCCCGTTGCTTATGGCGGCATGCCCCTCACTTATGGTGCTGAGCCCCTTCTCCGCGATGGTATGTTTCCTTGACTATGATGACGTACCCCTTGTCTACGATGGCATACCCCTCGTCTTCGACGATCTCCCCCTTGTCTACAACTATGTCCCCCTTGTCTACGATGACGTGCCTCTTGTCTACGAGGGTGCGCCTCTTGTCTACAGGGATGTGCCCCTCGTCTACGATGATCTCCCCCCTTGTCTACGACGATGTACCCCTTGTTTACGACGATGTACCCTTTGTCTGTGACTATGTACCCCTTGTCTACGATGATGTGCTTTCCTTCCCTACGAAGATTTGCCCCTTGTCTACGACGATGGACCCCTTGTCTACGATGATGTGCCCATTGTCTACGATGGTGTGCCCCCTGTCTACAATGGCGTGCCCCTTCATGACGGTATGTCCTTCTTCAACAAAGGTGGCGTGCCCCGCTACGACTATGATGGCATGCATCTCTTCGGCTCGGATGACGTGCTCTACTTCACCTGCGATGGTGTGCCCCCTTTCACTTCTGATGACATGCCATTCTGCATCAATGTTGGCATATCCCTCTTCATTTGCAATGGCGTGCCCTTCTTCATATGTGATGATATGCCCCTCTTCATCTGATGACGTGCTCCTCCAGATTAATGATGACATGCCCCTCTTCATCTACTATGGCGTGTTCTTCTTCATCTATGATGGCATGCATCTCCTTATCCACAATGGCATGTCATTATACATCAGTGATGGTACACCCCCCTCTTCTGCAACGGTTTGCCACCCTTCATCTGCGATGACGTTCCCCGGTTCGCCCTGTGGCGGCGCGCCTTTCCGCATCAGTGACGGCGTACCTCTCTCCATCTGTGATGGTGTGCCCCTCTCCATCAATGATGGTGCATTCCTTTCCATCTGCGATGGCGTCCCTTCATCTCTCTCCATCTACGATGACGTATACCCCTACGTATGTGACGGCGCCCTCCAAGACTATAGGTCCTTCCTTGCCAACTATGTTGTACTTCTCCCCATATATTGTGATAACACGCCTCAATTCTTACCATTTCTCTAATGTGATAAACGCACAACGGTCTAGAATGGATTCATGCTCATCGTTGTGCCCTTCAGAAAAATCAATAACTACACATCTGAACAGACTGTTTCTCATGTGGGCAGTAGCAGTACGTTTCGAATTTATGACGAGGTGGAAGAAAAGAAAGAACATAATTATTATCATGTTCCATTGCTCTTGGCTCGCCGTATACCTCTTTTTTCTCAAAACATCCTTTATTTTACTAAGCTGGTTCCTTCTGTCTTGTGGGGATGTAGAGGCGAACCCTGGTCCAACGCAACATACACAACATACTAATTATGGAAATCCCAACTTTACAAGAAAAATATTACGATCAAAGTCATTACTCTGAACCAGGACCATATTATCAGGAACATTCATCTCCCAGAGACCCAAGTGATATTCGTAGATTCGACAACAATACAACGTATGAGTCTTTGCAGCAGAGAATGTTTAGCATGGCGGGTTATCCCCAATACATTGACCATGAAAGTACATTAAAGCAAAGCTTTGAAAACCTGGTGAAAGACAATGAGCGACTCAGACATGACGTTGGTGTCTTCGCTACCAAGTGTTACATTCTGGAAGAACAGTGTAAAAATTGTTTCAGTGGAAGGATCTCTTTGTCAAAGTCTGCCACGAAATGGAGGATCATTTAGATAGGCTAGAGTCCTTTTCACGTAGGAACAACTTGAGATTTTTCAATGTCTATGAAGGTCTAAAGAGAGTGATACTGACTGCACCCGTAAGATTGTCCAGCTGCTGATCAGATTCTTTCCTGCTAAGCAGTGGACTTCCCAAGATATAGAACGGGCACATCGTGTGGGACAAAAGAGTAAAAATTCGCATTTCATCCGCCCAAATCGTTACTTTCAGCCACTGGAGAGATAAAGTACAAATCTTGAAATCACAAGACTGTAGGCGACACTTGTCCTCCGAACTCCATATCCGTGTTGCCTCAGATCTGACTACCCGTCAAAACCAGATCCTCAGGGAGGAAAGGAATGCTGGGAGGTCTGCATACTTCTGGAATGGTCGTCTTTCCTACAGAAACAGACAAACAAATGCTTCTTCAAGAGGATACCCTGATCAACATGCTGAATATTCCAAGGATGTACCTAACAGAAATGTAAATGATGATCAAGGCATCCACCCGAGTCCCAAAGATACCGCAGCTAAAAAGATACCAAACCCTCAGGATGCCAGTGAATTACCCTGGTTCGCAAGCTTGGATACCTTTCCTCAACTCAAAAAATATGAGTACCCTGGAAATCTTGGGGACCAGCCAGGTACAGAAATTAAAATTAAAAGGAAAACTCAAAAAAGGAAGACACGGTACCACACTCCTGTAAAAAAGATGAATGGACAGCCAGCGAATCCTTCCATGCCCCAACGCACCCTCCATCTTGGGAGGGGGACAGTTGTTGACAAGTGGGGAGCCAGACTGGTGTCCCCCTCAGCGCAGGATGGTAGAGTGTCTCCTCCAAGCCTCAGCTCTCACCAGGATGTTGATTTCCAAGCTAGGACACCCGATTCTCCCACTTTCAACAGGGAGAAGTCCGAGAAAGATGCTCAGACAACATATGCCACAGGGATTGACACTAGTGGAGTGTGTCAGTCTCCTAGTGATGATATCTCAATTACACTGCCTGCATCATCGTATGCCATACACAACACTTTATGTCTTGATGATGGACCCCTATCTCCAACGCAGCCTGTCCAGTACATCTGCAAGAACAGTTCCTCCTGAAGTGACTCAATCATCTGCACCCCCCTCTGCCTTCAGAACACCAGCAGTAAATCTCTAGCCACTCCACCCACAGCGGAAAAAGGACTGGACTTAAGCCAAACACGTGTCAAGCAGCTGGCGGATCCATGGTCTGCTGTTGATGAGGCGGGGAGGCGGTCGTGTATTGATGAATCGGGGAACGCCTCTGTGTCTAAACACAGAACACGTAGACCAAATCTCCAGCCTGATCATTCCCAAAATCAGAGCATGACCAATGTAACAACTCCCCTTACCATGGACAACACTCAGGACTATCAAACACTGAGACCAAAGACAAGAGCAGAACATCAGCCATTTATAGATAAATTGCAACCTGAAATAGAAACTGCAACAGGAACCATTCACAAGAAACTAATGCCGTATTTCATGATGACATTGAAAGCCAATCACCTGTCAATAAGCCCTCTACACAATCTAGTCCAGTCCCTCAAAACACCTCCATATTTTTGGAGGATGAGGAGGACCACACCCCTCGATATGGCCCCCATACACGAAGCAGGACTAAAGGTAGACAGACTCACCTCACAGAAGCTTTCACAATCACAGGTGGAAGAAGCACAACTAAAAACGCACAACTCACACCTCAGATACAAATACCTAGGGGTTTGGCCTTGCCCATGTTCATTGTCCTGTAAATAATTCCAAAGATTTAAATAGTACTCTCTCTTTCTTGAATTATAATATAGAGGGACTGTCAAAAATCTATGACCCAGAGATTAGATCATTTCTCCAGTCATATGATTTTATTTATTGACAGAAAAATTTCTCAGTTGATTTTCCAGACAGTCTTTTTCCAAATTACAAGGTTTTTGTATCCCCAGGTGTAAAATTATCGAACATAGTTACAGCTCGTCTGTCTGGAGGGATTGTAATGTTAGTTAGGAAACAATTTGTACATTTCATAAAGTATATCCCTACAGAGTTGGACAGTTGTTTAATTCTCAAAATGTCTAAAGATTTAATTGGGTATTCAATGGATTGTTTTCTGTTAGGAATGTACTTACCCCCACTTCACAGTCAGTATTATTGTGAAACAGAAATAGAAAATGGTGTATATCTTTTAGAACAGTGCATACTTGACCTCACAGAAGACTATGGAGACCTCCTTTGTTAATATTTGGAGACTTCAATGCAAGAACTGGCAGTAGGAATGTTAAAGAACTTTGTTTACCTAACGGTGGAATACTTGAGGATTTGAAAGATGATTCTGATGTTACATCTCTGTTTACACGTATATCCGAAGACAAAACTGTTAATGATTTTGGAAAATGCCTTCTTGAAGTGTGTGAACAATTTAACATCGTAATTGTTAACGGCTTCTTCTTGCGGGCGACGAAAATGGCAGTTCACATATATAGCACCCAACGGGTCTAGTGTGATCGATTATTTCTTAATGTCAAGCTCCATTGTTCATCTGGGTGTAAAGCTTAAAGTATTGTCCAGAATCGAGTCTAAGCATATGCCTGTTCATTTTGAGCTACAGCTTGCTAAACATTGCCCTAATGAAAAGAATTTAAAGAAAACATACAAAGTAAATAAATTTGTATGGACTAAAGATAAAGAACCAGAATATATTGCACAATTATGTTCTCAGGATGTACAGCTACTTTTTATGGATGCTTTAAATCAAATTGATATAGATATCAATCTGGCGTTGGGTAAATTCAATGCAGCCTTATACAAAGCAGGTCAATGTATGCTAAAAACAATTACTAGTGGCAATGATAGTAAGAAACCTTGGTTTGATTCAGATTGCTGGGAAAAAGAGACAGGAAGCCAGATTTGCATTACGACAATTTAAACAGTGTAACAAAGCAGGGATAAAAGAGGATCTCAGAGTGATATATTGTAATCTTCTTAGAGACTATAAACATCTATTAAAGGAGAAAAAACAAGTTCATAGAAAGTGTTTAATAAAAAAACATTAGAGGATAGTAACAGAGACCCAAAACTATTTTGGCAAACTATAAAAAGAGTATCTAAAGCTACTCCAATTATCAATGATATAACAAATGAACAGTGGTTCCAACATTTTAGTAAAGTATTTAACTTTGACTCTGCCGTGCAAGATTTAGACAACTTTGATGAAAGCACTGAATATTCAGATATAGGGGGCCAAGATTATGATATCTTTATTCTCGAAACAGAAATTTCCGAAAGTGAAGTTAGGGATGCATTGAGGGCATTAAAGAATAATAAAGCTGCTGGACCAGATGGGCTATGTAGTGAATTCTTTAAATATGCTGATACTAAAATTATTCCTTTTCTTACTGTATTTTTTAACAAACTGTTTGACTTAGGACTGTTCCCTAGCGATTGGTCAGAAACTCTGATACAACCAATACATAAAAAAGGTGATATTAACCTTCCAGATAACTATCGGGGCATTTCACTTTTAAATATTAGTGGTAAGTTATATAGTTACGTCTTAAATAAACGTTTAACTATATGGGTAGAAAATAATAATATAATTGGTGAAATGCAGGCTGGTTTTAGGAAGAAATACAGTACAGTAGACCATATCTATACTCTCTTTGTTTTAGTTAAAAAAAAAACAATTATGTAATAGCCAGAAATTGTATATTGCATTCATTGATTTTAAAAAGCATTTTGATCTTGTTGACAGAAATTTACTTTGGGAGATATAAGAAAAAAAACGGAGTTAATGGGAAAATGTTTAAGGCATTAAAAAGTATGTATTCCATTGTTAAAGCAAGAGTACGCTGTAAAAAATGACCTTACTGATACCTTTTTCTGTCCACAAGGCTTAAAACAAGGAGATGTATGCAGCCCAGTTTTATTTTCTTTATTTATAAAATGAACTGACAAATGAAATAATTTCAAAGGGCAAACATGGCATTAGGTTACCACCTGATTTAATAGAAATTCTAATAATGTTATTCGCTGATGATATCATTCTGCTGTCGTATACAATTATTGGACTCCAACAACAGCTCAATATTTTAAAGAACACAGCAGATAAACTTAGGCTTACTGTCAACTAGAGAAATCTAAAATTGTAGTGTTCAGGAAGGGGGGATATTTTGCATCCCGTGAAAAATGGTTTTATGGCTGTGATAAAATAGAAGTTGTTAACCAGTATAAATACTTAGGAATTATTTTCTCAACTGGGTTAACGTTTTCTTACGCGCTTGATGACATGGCATCACGAGCAAAAAGGTCTGTTCTATGCATTCTAAAAATCTTATGGAAACTTGGTAACCATTGTCCTCGTTTATTTTTTTTCAGCTGTTTGATAGCCAAATTCAACCCATGCTCACTTACGGATGTGAAGTTTGGGGCCTTGTAGCTGATCACAGCACAATAGAAAAAGTACACTTATTTGCAATTAAAAGATTTCTTAATGTCAGTGTACAAACACCCAGTGCGTTAGTATATGGCGAAACAGGCAGATATCCTTTAGATATAATGACTAGAACCAGGTGTATCAAATATTGGCTTAAACTTTTGAAAATGCACGAAGATCGTCTTCCTTATAAAGCTTATCAGACACTTTTTAATTTGCATTGTAGAAACAAAAATAATTGGGTTTCTTCCGTTTGTTTTACATTATATTATCATGGATTTGGCTTTGTATGGGAAAACCAAGGGGTCGGAAATGATAGAATTTTCTTACGGGAATTTTCAAACAAAGATTAATTGATTGTTTTCGTCAAGGATGGAATAGTCAAATTCAGTCTAAACAGCGATTTGAATTTTTTTCCTCATTCAAATCATTCCATAGTCTCTCTCCATATCTATCTGAAATGAAAAATATAGATCTACGTAAACCAATAATTAGATTTAGGTTAGGTATGTCATGTCTGAAACCCCACCGTTTTCGCTTTTCAAAGGCCATAACGGATCATTCCTGTCCCTTTTGTCCCAACACATTCGAATGTGAGTATCATTTTCTCCTTAAAGCCCCAAATATCAAGCACTACGAGAGCAATTTTTGCCCAAGAAATTTTTTGTCAACCCTACGGTTTTCAAAATGTCATTGCTTTTGGCAAACCCCAAACATACGTTTGGTCTTGCAAACTTCATTGCCAAAGCATTTGAACTTAGAAACTCAAT
>JADBJO010035232.1:7500-12514 GCA_016801955.1 Conus betulinus | reverse complement strand
CTGAAATCACTACCTTTACCGCTATCACGACTAGTTACATTAATTCCACCAATCATCATGACAAGGGTGTGTACTGGTGGTGGTTGACTAGTTATCTCATCTCCACCAATCATCATGACGGGGAATGAATGTCAGAGAGAATGGCTGGTTGCAACATCTCCATCCAGTATTATGACCGAAGAATGATTGTTTGTTTGTGGCTGATCACATCATCTCCCATCACCTATTATGTCAAAAGGATGATTGTTAGTTGATGGCTAATTACTTCATCCTCACCAAGTATTATGACAGAAGGCCAGTGGCTGTGGTGATCCCTTTGTGACTGCAATGCTAAGACTGTGCACTGGACTGATAATGATGATAATGATAATGGCTGTGATTATGACGACAACGACACCGATTTTGATCACGATGGCAACATGAACAATAATTCAATGGCGATAACGACAGTGATTATGATGTTAATTATGATAAAAAAAAAAAAAGCTTTTTGTGCAGTCGCCGCTGCAACCGTTGTTGTAGCTGCTGCTGCTGCTGATGTGATGATGATGATGATGATGATGATGATGATGATGATGATGATGATGATGATGATGATGATGATGATGATGATACAACGACGACAAAAATAGTGATGACGAAGTCGACGACGACGACGAGACCATGATGATGATGATGAAGAAGAAGAAGAAGAAGAAGAAGAAGAAGAAGAAGAAGAAGAAGAAGAAGGAGATGATGATGATGATGATGATGATGATGATGATGATGATGATGATGATGATGATGATGATGATGATGATGATGATGATGATGATGATGATGATGATGATGATGATGATGATGATGATGGCGTGATGGCGTGATGGAATGATGACGATATGTTTATTTCCATCCAGTTGGATTCGAAAAAGAAATGGATATAACAGACGTTTGTTCCTGAAAAGGGTTGTTGTGCATGATTTATACCCTGTAATGTTTCATTACACAGTCTGTGTATGTGGAGGGCATAGCAATGAATTCACAGTTGTACCTTTGAAACGTAGGCTGGACATGTTTTATCCCACGACATGTGTGAGTGAGAGAGCTATTCTATATGCCTTTCATATTGGAAACTAATTCAAGACAGAACACATCGATGGTCAAACGTACATTTTGGCGATGCCGCTTAGTGCACAAGGTAAGAAATATGCCGCTGTCCTTTGTGACATTACTAACTGGATGAATCCCATGTTCCAAGTGCATTGTAAGGATGGTGAACAGAGTGATATCATGGAACCGAAGGCTCACGTCTATACATGTCGTATGTGAGATCATACATGCAGTGCCACTAGCGAGTGAGCATGTCATTCGTGTCCATACCACTGTTTGAGGTGATTTTTGGTGTACGTGTGTGTGTGGCGTTTGTTCGTGCGTGTGTGCGTGCATACATCCGTATGTGTGATCCATGCCTGTGTTCCTTTATTCGTATGCGTGCCTTCATGTGTGTGTGTGTGTGTGTGTGTGTGTGTGTGTGTGTGTGTGTGTGTGTGTGTGTGTGTGTGTGTGTGTTGAATAACAACATGGCAGAATTGTCTTTCACTTAGGATGCTCTGGAAATCCACTGACTAGTTAGACACCCAACGAGATAACCCGCTTTGCAAAGTACATACCGGTCACTCTGGTCCCGAATGCCATTGATTTGCCGGGGAAATGAATGTAGGTGTGCTGATGTGTCAAGAGCTAGCATCTCAACAAACGCTTTAACGAGTCCCTTCCAAGGTGTTTCTTCTGATGCTGTTCTTTTCCTCAGAAACTTTGGGGAAATGCCAGACTCCATAAAACTTCCCTAAGGCACAGGGGCGCGGTAGGAGGTAATGTATACTGTGTCAGTAGAGCGTAGAGGGTTTTTCCTTGTTCGCGGTACACTGTGTGAGGTGTATACCGTGACAGTAGACAGTAGACTGGTCTAGGCTACATGACACACTGTGTGAATTGATAGAATAGTGTCAGTAGAGAGTCGACTGTCCCCTGGTACTGGTGCACTATGTGAGTTAATGTATACAGTGACACTAGGGAAAACACTGCTCTGTGGCACACAGAGCAATGTGTGAAGTCAGGTATGCTGTGTCAGTAGGGAGTGTGTTGTTCCCTGGTACATGGTGCACTGTGTGAAGTGACGTGCACTGTGTGAAGTGACGTATACTGTGCACTGTGTGAAGTGACTAGAGGAGTAGACTGTTCCCTGTACATGGTGCACTGTGTGAAGTGACGTATACTGTCACTAGGGAGTAGACTGTTCCCTGTTACTAAGGTGCAGTGTGAAGTGTTCCCTGGTACATGGTGCACTGTGTGAATGGTGCACGTGTGAAGTGACGTATACTGTCGCTAGGGAGTAGACTGTTCCCTGGTACATGGTGCACTGTGTGAAGTGACGTATACTGTTATTAGGGAGTAGACTGTTCAGCGGCACTCTGTGCATGTGTGAGATAATGTATACAGCGTCAATGCGAAGTAGACTGTTCCATGGTGCATAGCGCAGTATGCCGGTGATGTATACTGTGTCACCACACTGTGTTCTCTCCCCAAGGATATGGTGCACGTGCAATATGATACATATGGTATCATTTTCACTGGCACGTGTGTTGTGGAGAGAGAGAGAGAGAGAGAGAGAGAGAGAGAGAGAGAGAGAGAGAGAGAGAGAGAGAGAGAGAGAGAGAGAGAGAGAGAGTGTTCTATGCCTGGCTGTGTGTGTGTGTGTGTGTGTGTGTGTGTGTGTGTGTGTGTGTGTGTGTGTGTGTGTTATTACACATACATTCTTCTCTCTCTCTCTCTCTCTCTCTCTCTCTCTCTCTCTCTCTCTCTCTCTCTCTCTCTCTCTCTCTCTCTCTCTCTCTCCCTCTCACACACATGGATGAGTTTATTCACAATAGGCCACGGTACCTTCTAAAGCAGTGCGGGAACATCATATAAACAATCATTCAAAAACATCAGTGGGCAAAACCTCACACAGGAAATGAATCTGAATAAGTACCAATAACAATGCATAGAAACAGAATAGGGACAGCAACAAAAAGAGTGATATTTCTAAGATGTTACTAACTCTCTTAACTTAAATGTCTTAGACAGGAAAATTTTCACGTCGTGAGGCTTTTATGAGGACATTAGTAAACTGAGTTTGAACAAATAGGGTTGTCGATGATAGTTAGGTTTTATAGCTTTCGCGAAAAAAAAAATGTACCTCACTTTCCTCTGCTTCTTACACATTGGACAAGCATAAACACTTCTGTTGACAGTTCTGTATCTAAATCTATGTACCATTAAATCTGAGATTCCAAGCCGGAATATCGTGGTTATCTATTTCAAATGTGGGTTCAAATCCAATAATAGATAGGGTTTCAAAGCATGTGTATCACAAATATGTCTATACATATCATATCTACTGCTGGTCTGATTATGTTCAGTCCCATTTTGCCAGCTACAGTATAGTAAACGTTGGCGAAGTGTACGAATAAAATCATTTACGTATCCAGCTCCTGATTGTACCAGATAACCCAAAACGCAATCAAACAAACAGGTTCGCTCTCGAATCACGCACTTTACTTTACCTTTGAGATCTAAATCGTATAACATATATTATGTGCTTTAAGTGGAATTCTTTGCTGTTCCATTTGTAAGATGTACACCAATCTCTCTCTCTCTCTCTCTCTCTCTCTCTCTCTCTCTCTCTCTCTCTCTCTCTCTCTCTCTCTCTCTCTCTCACACACACACACACACACACACACACACACACACACACACACACACACACACACACACACACACAGACACACACACACACACACACACACACACACACACACACACACACACACGTGCGTGCGTGCGTGCGTGTGTGTGTGTGTGTGTGTGTGTGTGTGTGTGTGTGTGTGTGTGTGTGTGTGTGTGTGTGTGTGCGTGTGTGTGTGTGTGTGTGTGTGTGTGTGTGTGTGTGTGTGTGTGTGTGTGTGTGTGTGTGTGTGTGTGTGTAGGATACCTGCTAACTTCACCAATACAAGGTCACTTTGTGTCCTCATCTCTACTCTGAGGAATTTTTTTAAGATTACATCATCAGCTAATAAAAGAACGGATAATTCAAATGTTCCCGTTCCTGAGCACTTCAGTTGCTTGCTCATTCATTAATACAGTAAAGAACAAAGCACTGGACTGCATGCATATGCCTGTCTTAGTCCAGCTGTACATTTGATGCACTCTGTCAATGTCGCACCACATCGAACTCTTGCTTTAACTATATCATAAACATTTTTTTTTCCTTTTAATATCATTTTTAAACAAAACTGGCCAAACAAGGTGTCTGTTAATAAAATCAAACACTTTTTGTTCTCAAAATCTAAAAACGCTTCATACAATTTGCGATTATAGAAAATATTTTTTGACGAGAGCTAGCAAGGTAAACATGTGGTCAATAGTCAAATATCCTTTCTTAAAACTGTCTGATGCTGACCTGTGGTATTATTTTCATCTACTCATTCTTGCAATCGCCTGTTAATAATCGTGTTAAAGGATTTGCTGCCAATATTGCTAAGAGAAATTCATCTATAGTTGTTAGGGTTGTTTAAGTCACCTTTTTAAAGATAGCCAAAATGAGATTTCCAAAGTTGGAAAATGTATCACTATCAATTATTTTATTGAAATGAAATTCAAGAATAAAACGGGACTACCTCTTCACATGAGCACGTGCCCAATTCGTCTCTTATACCATCAAGTCCAGCTGCTTTTCGGTCTTTAAGTTTTCTTAGAGTTAGCAACACTTCATTTTTATAAACTGGGCGGTTCATACTGTTATCTACATCTTCAAAAACATCGCATGGATATATCATTTCCATCCGTTTGTAACAAAGATTGAAAATGTTCGAACCATGCGTCAGCACATACAGTGTTTCTTACCTGTTTACTTTTGAAATTAGTTTTACGAACAGTTTCTTAAAATTGCTTTTGAATTTTTATTGGCATTAGTACTTTATCTAATTATCTAATA
>JADBJO010035231.1:5000-12514 GCA_016801955.1 Conus betulinus | reverse complement strand
AAATCTTCCCCACTGCCCTACCACCCCCACCACCACCACCCTCCCTAACCATACCCCTTCCACAACAAACCTTCCAACCCAATAAAGAGTGGCCAACTAACCCATTTGTGGCTTCTTCACTATTTCTTGAACCCCCTCCTACCCGTCCATCCCCGTCCGATCCGGGTCCTTCATAGTTTGGATCTTTCTTTGGCCATGGTCATTGTAAACGTCCTGCGGATTTGATGAGTGAACACTCTCTTCGCGTCGATTGAAACGGACCTCCGTTTTGTTTTTGTCTCCTAAGCCTCACTGTAAAAGTTGGAATAGACATTAAATTAAAGAACGATACGAACACACACACACTACACGCACAAGCACGTACGTTACGCCACGCACATACACATGCACACGCCACGCGACGCACAGCCTACGCCCCACGCACGCAACACACACACACACGACACACACCACACACAACACACACGCACGCACGCACGCACGCCACGCACGCACAACAACACACACACACACCCCACACACACACACATATAAGAACACACACGATAATGGTGGTTCTTTTTTTTTTTTTTTTTTTTTAAAAACAAAAACGATTCAAACCTGGTTGCCTGTATCAAAAAACATTTCGGATAGATTCGAGGGTTGTTGGTTGTTTGTTTGTTTTCTCAAATTTAAGCCAGCCGGAAAGAGTTGTTCAAAACCATTAATGGCTTTTGTCAACATGATCAGACACAATTGATTGACTACTATTAAGAATGACCTGGGTCAGCAAGTGTAAAATACAGCCCTGTGGTCGTGTTCAAAACCTACCGCTCGTCTGAATCTCGTTTACCAAGCACAACCTTTTTTTTTTTTTTTTTTTTTTTTTTTTTTAACGCGGTTGGCGAAACTGTAAAGTAAACGTACAGCCATTTTTAAGGCTAAATTCGACTACTGGGAGAGAATGATGTGAAAACCAGCAACCACTAGTAAAATTATCGTGAATAAAACATGAGACTCGATCTTGTTTTTTGGCTTGGCTTCGGGGTGTTTATACACACAGAAAATTAAGAGAGAAATGAATTTTAAAATGTGGACAAATAGGCAAGTTAAAAGGGGGTCGACTTTATTGAATTTGAAAGGTCTCTTCGGCACAGAACGAGGAGAATACATTTAACGAGAGATGTCACCGTGTACAGTTATTATGCTTTTCGAGAGAGCGAGGAGAGAGAGAGAGGCGAGAGAGAGAGAGAGAGAGACGAGAGAGAGAGAGAGGAATTTTAAAACAGCAGGAACTTAAACTGGATAGTCTGGTTAAAGCTGTCAGCAAGAAGAATGACGGATATGTTGGTAGACCGCTTTCGTGTTCTTGTTAATAGTTTCTAGCATGCCCAAACACTGTCGTATACATGTGCAATTATAATGTGTACAGGCTGGAGGTCTTAACATACGTGGGTTTTTTTTGTTTTTTTTTTTTTTTTTTTTTTGTTTTTTTTTGTTTCAGTGGTGAATTATTGCATCTGTTTCTGATTGTCTGACAGTTGTATTTCTGTCTTTCTCTCTTTGATTCTGTCTTTTTACCGCTGTCTCTGTCTTTTCCGCCTGTCTGTTTGCCGGACTCTCTCTCTCTCTCTCTCTCTCTCTCTCTCTCTCTCTCTCCCCCGTCACAAAATTTACCTTGAGGGTAACAAGCTAATGTGGTTGTTGCTGATGTGGTAATGTTTGTTCGCTTTCTTATCGGTCGTATCATCTTTTCATCGACGCATTCTTTTCTTCACTTTGTGTGCTTTTGGCATTATTCTTGTTGTTTCTGTTGTTGTCGTCGTTGGTGTTTTGGTTACTGTCTAGTTTTTGTTGGTTGTTCTGGTTGTATTTTCTCTTTTTGTACATGCCATCTTCTAACTTCCACTCCCACTTCCATCCCCAATTGTTATTTTTTTTCCAGTGTGTTTCTTTGTCATTGTCATCATAATCATCATAATCGTGTCAGTCGTCGTCGTCGTCGTTTGTCGTCATTCATCAATCATCATCGTCATCATCAATCATCATAATCCATTACCACAAACCACCACAATATCTTTCTTTTTGTTTTCTGTGCTATTTCGTTATCTCTTTTTCCCATCTATCGTCATCGGTCTTTTTGTTCTCTTTTTTTTTTTTTTTTTTTCTTTTTGGCTATGCAATTGCCATGGTTTGTCTCATGTGTGCTGTGTGTGTGTGTGTACGCCATGTTTTTTCGATCTCCGTTTTTTTTTTTTTTTCTCCACTTTTCTTTCTGCTTTTGTTACTTTAAAAAAAGAATTACCTTCTTTCCTCTTTTTCCATGTTTGTCTTCTGAGGTTGGGCTTCTATCATTCCTATTGCCTCCTACCCTATCTCTCTTTTGTTTTTCCTTTCCTTCACTGACTCCGTCTCATCATGCCGGAGGTTTGTATGTTCTCTTGCCAATGGATGTTCGCGTGCATATTTTGGTATTTGGGTTATTTGTTTGTTACAAAGTCAGTACATGTAATGACACCCTGAACAGGGAGGGAGTCATCATCAACATCTTCTCTTCCTCCTCCTCCTCTCTCTTTCTATCTTCCTCCTCCTCCTCTTCCTCCTCCTCCTCCTCCCTCTTCCCTGCGATCTCTCCCTCCTCCTACTCCTGACTCCCCCCCTCTTCCTCATCTCTCCCTCTTTTTCCTCCTCCACCTCTTCTTCCTCCTCCTCTTCCTCCTCCTCCTCTTCTTCATCCTCATAATCCTCTCGTCCTCCTCCTCTTCCTCCTTTTCCTCCTACTTTTTGCTCTTACTTCTCCTCCTATCCTCTGATCAGATCCTAGGGACCCCTCTTTCCTTAATCCTCCTCCTCTTCTTCCTCCTCCTCTCTTCATCCTCCTCTTCCTCTTCTTCACCTCCACGTCTCTCCATCCTCCTCCTCTTCCTCCGCCTCCTCATTCTCCAACTCCTTGCAATTCCCCTGCTCTATCGTCTGACACTTCCCTCCTTTGTCCTTCCTCTTCATTTTTTCTATGATGCCACAATGATGATGAGAGTCGACCGAGGGATAGCGACACAATTGGACCTTCTCCTTCTTTCTTCTTTTCCTTCTCCTCTTTTTGCCTCTCTGTCCTCCTGCCGCGTGATGGCAGATGACCTACAGGACGGCGTTATCATTAATATCGTCTTCTTCTACACACCTCTTTTTATGTTTACCCCCTCACCTTCTGTCTTTTATTTTTTTTTTCGCCCACCTCGCTTTCTCCTCGTCTGCTGTCTCTTCTGCCTCTTTACTCTTTAGTGTTTTTTTTCCCGTGACTTATTTTTTCATTGGCTCCCCCCCCCCCCCCCCCTGTCTCCGACATGCCATGATAATGGCAGTTTCACCCCAGTGATGACGTCCTGGGAAGGTTTTCTGGAGTCGTTCATATGGCTGTGATATCTGCACTTTCATTGGCTGTGATGTCTGCACTTTCATTGGCTGTGATGTCTGCACTTTCGTTGGCTGTGATGTCTGCACTTTCATTGGCTGTGATGTCTGCACTTTCGTTGGCTGTGATATCTGCACTTTCATTGGCTGTGATGTCGGCACTTCATTGGCTGTGATGTCTGCACATTCATTGGCTGTGATGGTCTGCACTTTCTCTGTAGACTGGTTTCTCGTCCTCTTGCTTGCGAGGGTAAGTCTGGGAGGTTAATATGTGTGTGTGTGTGTGTGTGTGTGTGTGTGTGGTACGTGACTTTGTGTGAGTTGTGTGTATAATGTATGTGCGTGTGTGTTTATGTATGCTTTGAATCAGAGAGAGAGAGAGAGAGAGAGAGAGAGAGAGAGAGATCAACTGATTGATTGATTGATCTCTGATACTCGTCAATGAAGATTTTAGGCCGAGACATGCATTATGTCAATAGTGCTTGTCATTTATAATGATTAATTTGTATTTCTACTATCATCACGTAGACTCATTATTGATGTAATAATAAAATATTGAGAAGGGAGACGTTAGAATATGAACACATTAAGAGAGCGAGAGAGAGAGAGAGAGAGGGAAGAGAGAAGGTAGAGAGAGAGAGAGAGAGAGAGAGAGAGAGAGAGAGAGACAGACAGAAAGAGAGAAGACAACGAATGGTTTAATGCGTCAATGCTCGTCAGGGTTTTTTTTTTTTTGCCCCATTGATACATCAGGAGGGGAGGTAGGGGTGCGGGAGTGGAGGGAGACATCAAGATTGAAATAAACATCAATAACATTTGATTCATATAGTTCTGGACATGCGCCTCGGAAGCCAGATGGCGGTAAATCACGTTGATCATTAGGGGGACAAGCGGAAATGTTCACGCTGTGCGTCATGATTTCTCCAGGGTTTAGAAAGTCGACGTTTCCAGGGCGGGTTCAGTCTGGATTTCCTTTTCCACCAGCTGTTGCAAGCTCCGCTGCACGTTGTCAAGGTGTTTCGATGTTTCTTGCAAATACTTCAGTATTTCCATACAACTTCGTGTGATGTACCGGAAGCTTGTTGTTTAAAATTATCAGCTGGGCGGGTGACACAGTCGCCATTTTCATGACCACAATGCTGCACTGGCGTTGACACACCGTCGGTTTGTGCTGAAGACTGTCAACAGAGAGAGAGAGAGAGAGAGAGAGAGAGAGAGAGAGAGAGGGAGGTATAGCTGGATGGGGAGGGACTGGATCACGTGGATGTTAGACGGTGCATTCAAATGACGGCGACCAGAGTGGTTTGTTTATAAATTTTGATTGAAGAATCAAATCATTGATATATAAGATGTTTGTGCAAGTGTTTCTGAAATGCGTTAGTGAACTCGTTATTTTGTAGACTGGAAGCCAGTTCCTGTGGCCGGTCCGGAGAAAGCTAGGCATGTTTTGTATAGATCAATGCGTAGATAGGGTAGAAGGGTTTTGCGACCAGAACTGCCGACTAGTGTTGTAGAAAGGGCGAGAGTGCAACATGGCACGATATCAGTCGAAATTTTATACTTACGTGATATCTTGTTGAATTCAGATAGTTTATACAGCGGAAATATGTTTCGGCGCTTTTAGATTCTCACCTTTTGTTAGGTTTACAGATAGGAGTATTTGCTTACCGACGATGAAGAGAATCCAGTCTGTTCTTGTGGATATTACATCTATCCCATATTGTTGAACTGCAGTTGATGTGTTGTGGAATTATATATGCCCAGCAGAAAAGCTTAAGTTGGGTAACCTTGACGTAGCGCTAAATCTGTTATATAAGAACAGATGACTTTTGTACGATCTTGCATAAATTGTAAACGAAGAGTTAGTCAAAGAGTGGCTACCTGTTGTTTTGGGCGCGGGGTTATAATCATATGTTTTGGTTTTGGCTGGGCGATTGCTTTCTGCTTCTGTGGGGTATGAGAATGTAAGAATTTTGAAGCTTTGAATTTTTTTCTTTTGAAATAAAGCGTTGACTATGTGTGAAGTGTTTTATGTCTGGGTTAGATTTGTGGTTGTAGAAATGGAATTTAAGATGAAAACTATGAATGAGCTTTGTACTGCTTTTTGGAAATGGTACAGGTGATGTTTTCTCTTTGAAATTGATAGGCGACCCGCTTCCTTTGTCAACGTGTTATTGCCTTGATCGAGCAGAAGCAGTTTTCTGTTTTGATGAGATGTGTTGTGTATTTTGTGTGTGTGATGGAGTGAACAAGTTTCCCCTCGACTTTAATGACCAATCGCCGGGGACAATCTGTGTAGCTGGCAAGGTATAGGTGTAGGAGGGAGAGGCATCAGACCTGTGTGGTGGGCGCGCCGTGGTGTTTGGACTGTTCAAGAGATGTAGTCTGGAAAGATGAGGACTTCTGTGGGGGAGGTAGGGATGTCCTGGGCAAGTAGCTCACTAGGAAGAAAGCGTCCCGAAGAGAGAGGGGAGAGGAGGGGAGAGGGGGGGGGGGGGGGGGGCAGGGGTAAAAAGTCAGACAGCTGTACGGTCTTGTCCAGATGGAGTGGTGAAAAAAGGACGAATCAACTGGATAGGGGATTCAAGAATTCATAGCAAAGCCATTTCCTCCACATGATTCATTGTACGATAACATACATTCTGATAAAAAAAAAAGAGGATAGCAATGGTGATGAACTTGAGGGCACTAGTTCACTGGTACTGGGGGTCAGTATCGCTCATCAAGAGGGAAGTTTTGAGGTGTGAGTTCAGTTGTTGGTGAGGACAAGAGGCCAGTTCAGTGTGGCATAGTTTGCCCACTGTTAATCATTATATAGCAGTCTGTTGTCAATAACACCTGCATAATGTTTATAGCATGTCTGTCTTGTAATGGGGAACAACTGTGGTAGACCTTTCCATACAGCATGCTTTTGGGGTCAAATTCATATGTATCTTGGAAACCCAATCCCACCGCGTGTCACTGTTGTTTGTTACAAAACAACAGATTTGCGCAGGAAGATGTGGGACAGGAGCGGAAAAGTCAGCAAAAGAATGAAAAAAAAAAACCACGTTTGAGATTTAGAGAAAAAAAAAAACAGGGGATGGAAGGTGTTGGGAGATGGGTGGGTGGGAACGGAAGGGAGAAGAAGGTGACACTATCAACAGACCAACGTTTGGCCCAGTTTCACACATCTTGGTCGTTGTCTGTCGCGACCTGAAACGAGGGAAAACAAAGTACCGTACGTGTTTGGTGGATGTCCTGGTAGCGAACCCAATCAGACAAGGTTGTGGGCTGAAGAGGGTGGCTGACGTGTTGATTACCCACATTGTCTGTTTGCCCAGGGCTCAAACACACTGGAACCGGTCAAAGACACTTGTACGATCCATTGTTCAAAGGCAAGACTTGCACTAATGAGAGAGAGAGAGAGAGAGAGAGAGAGAGGAGAGAGAGAGAGAGAGAGAGATCGTCAGTCATTTCCACAGGAAGGAACAGATACTGCTCTATTTACCGAGCAGACGACAGACTACACGGTTTCATTAGTTCAAATAGCCTCTCGGCCAACACCCTTTCATTACAATCCAATCTCTGTTTTTTTTTTTTTTAGCGAACCTCAGTCATAGATACTTTGTCCATCCGACCAGTCCACAGGCGGGTCAAAGTGGAACGTTGCAATTCAGATACATGACATGGTTCATTCCACGTGTCACTGCAGCAGAAAGATCACCCTTGTCCACAGGACATTCATGCATGTAAACACACACACACACAACACACGCACACGCACCAGTCCTGCTATGGCCCTACGTGGTCAGCTGGGCTATAAGCGACATTACCTCTTACTTTACACACACACACACACACACACACACACACACACTCAGTATGTGCAGAGAGAAAAAATACATGAAGAAGGAGAGCGTACATGTTTCCAGAAATTGGTTCTAATATAATAAGTCAAAATTCACAAAATGTAGAGAGAGAGAGAGAGAGAGAGGGAGAGAGAGAGAGAGAGAGAGAGAGAGAGAGGGATGAAGGAAGGACTCTGCTTTGTTCTTTAAAAGCAATATGCATTTGAATACGAAGAAAATCAAAGAAATATAAACAGACTAGTTCCAACATTCGAGAGGTCTACTCCTCCATAA
>JADBJO010035230.1:0-12514 GCA_016801955.1 Conus betulinus | reverse complement strand
GAAAACGAAAACCAAATTGTTTCTCAGAGACCCTATTCCCTTTTGCTGTACACTCTTCAGGCTGCCAAATCTGGGCCATTCGCTGAGGGCAAGAAACTCTGAGCAGCATGTCAGAAAAACATATTCCGACCCTCCACAGCACCCATTTGAAATAAGGGGGCTTGGTGGTGCAGGAGCTGCAGTGCGCAAAGCAACAATTCAATGCAAACCATAACTTTGGATGAGCGAAGAAAGTGGTTAAGAAATGCCGGAGGGGCAAATCTTCGACTAGCCAAATGGAATACCATATCTGATCCATACAATGATGGATCATCACATGAAGAACTTGAAGATCAGGCGTACCAAGGGTTAACAGAGCTGATGGAGTGTGCATTCCTCCAAGAGCAAACTCATGGGGACATCAACCAATTTAGGCCAACATCTCTTCTGAACGTCGAAAGAAAAATTCTTCTCTGTCATGACAGCCCGACGGACTGAAAACCTGACAGGAAATGAGTACTTTGATTTGTCAGTTCAGAACAGCGGCATCCCAACATCTCTGGCTGTGCAGAACCAAACACACCAATAGATTTGGAAAGCAATTCAACCAGCTAAGACAAAGAACAGACCTCCTCGACGTGGTAAATGGCTCGATCTGGCAAATGCATAAAGGAGCTTTCACACACAAGACGCGATTTCCACTGGCCCTCGGGATATCATGTCCCAATAAACATTAGACCGAATACTGAGGAAATACTTCCACGACTTCTCAATGAGGTTCTTCACAAACGAATATACAACGGCTTTGATCAATCTGGACATTGGCAAAGCAATGGGCTGTACAATTTCTCCAGTACTGTTTGTGCTGGCAATAGAGGTCATCTTGAAAGCTGCCATGACGGTGTACAGGTCTGGCAGATCTCCGGAATGAATACCAACGTCCTCTCTAAAGGTATTCATGATGGCACAACTGTGCTTTCCACCAAAGATAATGAGGCACATATCTAGATACTGAAGCAGCTAGTACGTTTGTTGCTTCATCAGGATGAATTTCAAGCCAAACAAAAATCAGGAAAACGTCTCTCTGCCCCGGAAGGAAGAATAGCAAAACGTCAGTTCACTGTAGCAAACCTGAACCGTTCCCACCCATACAGGCACAGAAGAATCAGTCAAGAAGAATAGGGAAAGGTTGGTTATACTGCTCCCCTGAAAGACACGCAGAGTGCGTGTAGAAGAAAACAGAGTGTGGAAAGCGAAAGGGCATGGCGTAAGAGAAACATAGCAGACATGTAAACCAGTGAATACCGCCTCGTCATAGTACAAAGTCTGGTGCTGCGATTCCTGTGGATCCACGACAGTTTCTCTTTGGCTCCATTTTGATGTATGATATTAGCATTAGCATTAGCACTGTGGAATCAAAGGAGGCCAAAATCAACCAATTACCAAGGAAAATGGTAAGTGGCCTCAGTCATGACAATACCGTTCAACGTGCTAACTTATAATCCATCACTCCTCCTAGAGCACATATCCACAACAACAGCGATTTGCCGAGTCAGGTCCTGGCACGCTGCACCCAGCACTTATGTTCAGTACTGTCTCTTTCATCGTGATACATCTGCACTTACAAAGGCATCTGGCAAGTTTTCTTCTTCCAATAAAAACATACGTGGCGAAGATTCTATGTCAAAGTTCGCTTTAAAGGTCATCCTTCAGATTCAGTCACTCCATTTATCTTTTTAAACAATATCATATGATTTGTCACATTGTATCTTTTTCTGGCCATCTGAGACAGCCTACAGTCCTTCAGCGTTTTCTTTCTATGATTGATCCTGTAATCTAATCTTCTTAGAAACTAAGTATTTTTTCTTACAGCCGCATTTGCTTCTACCGATTATTATTTTGTAAAACAAACCTTTCTCTTATCTTACTGTACTTTAATAGACAACCACAAAACTTAAATAAAAAAAAAATTCAAGTACTGTCGAAATTTTTGTTACACAGTTTACATACCTTAATGTTTTTCGCTACATGTATAAAGAAATCAGAGACCCAGTATATTCCTCTCTGATGCAATGATTGTTTTATTACCTTACCTTTAATATTTTTATTGTAGAAAATGGGTTTCTGCTAGGATTTGTCTGAATCCCCTGATTGTACTCTGTAAAGGGGATAAGTTAGGTATATCCAAAACCATGCTTCCCGGAAGCATTTTTTCTAGTATTTTAGACAGGTATGGTGACTGCATTTCTTATTATTCTAAATTCCCAGGCATTGGACAGCATTTAGTTATATTTGTATTGCCGTTTTGCATTGTTTTGATCAAGTGGTTTCCGTGCGAACGTATAACAGTAGCTTACCATCGGATATTTCTTCCCTTAGTTTTTTGTCTCTTTTAGCTATTGCCCCACTGTTAATTTCTGTTCTGTTTTTTGTGTTCGACAAAAATGAAGCTTATTGTTCGAAGATCAATTAACTTCAAGTGGTCTTGGTGGATTCCTTTACAGCAACATCTAAAGATAGATTAACATTGAATGAATGAGGGACTTGAGAATGATGATTCTACCTGAAGGTGTTCATTATAACTTTCGAAACCAAATGTTGAAAAGAGATTTTTTCTTGAATTAATTGTCACAATAATTTCTGCTTTTCCCAATATATGGTAATGGTCAAACCATGTCCATAAAATCTTGAATATTTAAAAAGCTTTATCTCATTTTATGTGTTGGTGTATCTTATTAACTGGCAATTTGTTTTGCTTCCAAGCAATGCCTTTTTTTTTTGTTTTGTTTTTGTTTGCTTTTTCTAATTCGAAGATGACCCAGATACATTTCAAAAATTTGTGTGACTTTTTATTTTTTTTAAAACATTTGCATCATCATTATTCATAAGCTGTTGTGTTTACCCCCCAAGAAGGAATTTTGCGATGCCGTATTCCATTAACATTTATTTCTTTCATATGTTTTTTTCCCCCTATTGATGTCGCCTAAGATGCCTGTACATAATACACAAACACACACACAAACAAAAAAAAGAACAGGGAAACGATCTCTTTGTTCGCTCAGTGTTATAAATTCTGAGGTTGTTTGCCATTTACAATTATTGTTGATTTGATTTTTTCCATGGAACCATGCCTCCTACCCAGTTGTCGATTCTTCTTACAAAAACCAAATAGTATCTTTCCCACCATTAACTATATATATATATATTATATATATACGTATTATAATATATCTATATATTAAAAAAGTCCGGTGAATCAAATCCATGCTCAAATTCAAGATTTATTGCCCCATGCTAGGAAATGTTTATATTAATGTAGATTACAACGTCAAATATTTGTCTAAATTCCTACACTTAATTGTGTCGCTTTTATATAGAACAAATCCAAGTGGACCCTCACGACCAATGCGATGACAACACTCTTCATTGTTTTTACTGTACGGACGGGGCCTAATGACTTTTGCATAAGGTATTAGGTAGTAAACAGAGTAACTATTTTGATCCAATATTCAGATTTTTATCAGGTTTTGGAATAAACAAAGGAGAATTAACATCGTCTTTTTGAAGAGGGAGACAACTCACCATCGTTAAAACTTTCATTCCAGCTGCCATAACGGGAGAAAAAAAAAAAACTGAATGTAATAGTATGAAAAGTAATATAAAGAACGTAGTGTGAAAATATCTTGACATTTACATGCGTATTTCAGATTCTACAACAGCTTTTGTAACTCGAATCGGAACACCTAGGAACAAAAGTTACTCGCTATCGAAGAAGCATCAGGTAATCCGTCAAGAAGAATGCCACTGTCTTTTTTTTTTTTCATTTCATGTAGTGGACCTCGCTCTTTGAGTTCACTCACTGTCAGCAGAAATGTGGCTGCTTTTCAATTATGTCTGATCGGCAGCGAACCCCGCTTTATCCTCCAACTGGATCCACATTGATTCACTCCCCCTGATTTTGGAAACCTGTTCAGGTCCCCTTTGATTATGTGTTGCTGAGCTGACTGTGGTTGGCAGCTATTCCCTTTCTCTCTTGTCACTCCCTGCCTGCCAGTCAAGCGAATCAAGTGAGGACACATTTTGTGAGGAGATAAAAGGGCCGAAAAATGTTCGACCCCGTTTTTCAAATAATCATAATTCACAATAAGCAGGGTTTTCTTTTCTCCACAGTTTTTTATCTGTCTATTTTCAAATTGCCTATTCCAAACTTGTTAGAAATTTAAAAAAAAAAAAAAAAGTCTCTGTGATCTCATCAAGAGATCTATGCCCTACAGAATGTCGAAAGTGGAGAGATAGATGTACCACATTTTAGGGCGAAGATGTGAACAACACGTTATTTTTGATATGGGTTAAACAGAAAAAATCAGACTCCGGCCCAATTTTAACAACATGTAGAAAAAAAAATTCATGCCCTTAAAAGATACAAACACAGAAAAATAACCTATGTCGTTTATATTCTATAAAATCTTTAACGTTGACCCACAGATATTAATTTTTTTTATTCCTTTCGCCAAAAGTCATCAGCAAACATATTTACATATATAAAGTCCCTTTTCCTCGACATTGGTTATCCATGAATACAGGCCTTGTCCTGATGCTTTCGTATGACCATTCTCATACAAGCATTTGAAAAACTGCGCCCTGCACTTTATATCCCTACAAGGGAATGGGGGCAAAGAAAAAAAAGGAGAAGGACAAGTGGAAAGGAAAGGATTTCCATCCATTCGTTTTTCAATTTTAAAATGGCATAGCTGTACATCTTCTCTTTTCTCTCAGGTAAGCTAGTCAACGACTCACCAGTGTGTAATTTCAAATGTACGGTGGTAAGAAAACGCGTTTTCTGCAACAAGTAAAGTTTAACTTCTGTTTCATATCCTTCAAGTTTTTTTTGTTTTGTGTTGAATCTTGTGGTTTCTGTCGTGCTGTAGCATCATCCCCTGTAGACAGATCCGAGACCCTGATGCTGTTGCCCTTGATAGAACGTCGGTACATGAAACATCCCATAAGGTAAGTGACGTGCGGCGTTATTTTAACGCTTTCATAGATTCAGCGTGCGAAACATAATCTCAAGCGGCGATGCCTTCTTTACAAAACAGAAACGGCAGAACTGTTTCGCTTTGCCGTTGGCTTGACAACGATGTTCCGGTAACCAGTTAATATTCTCTTCTCTTAGTTGAAACGATTGAAAAACATCTTTCTGCTTCGTTTCATATTTTTTTTTGTGGGTGGATATTAAAAAAATCGCCAAGCGTTCTACAGAGCCTTAAACGGTGGAAGGTTGTGTCGGCCGCGATGATGCACAAGTGTAAGATATGTGTGCTCTTTTCTCAGTTTGATTAGAAAATCCTCACTTAAGATCCCGGCAGTTTATCCCCTTTTTCATATCTGTTGAAACTATGAGAATTCCAGACCCCCGAGAAGACTATTGCGTGAGGGAGACTCGTTTGAGACTTTGAAAATCACCACCCACCGTCTCTTACAACCACCACTCTACTATCATTATTTCGTCCGCCTCACCGCCACAGAACTCTCCTCTCTACTCTCTCTCAGTCTCTCCTCTTCTCTCTCTCCACTCTCTCTCTCTCCTCTCGCTTCACACACACCCACACACCAACATACACACACAACGCTGCCGTACCCGTAGCGCGCGCGCGCGCGCATGCAGCACACACACACACACCACAACCACCCCAAATACACACAAACACTTTTAGCTATAGATCTCTCTCCCGGTTCTGTATGATCGTCATTTTTGATCTCTAACCTCCTGTCTTCTGGCTATTGTCTCTCTTCCTCTCTCTCTCACTCTCTCATCTCCCTCTCTCTTTCGTCTCCTCTCTCTCTCTCTCTCTCCTCTCTCGTACACATGGCAATACGATGAAGTGGTTGTCACAATGAGGTTTTACAACTGATTTATTGACAATCATTACTTAAGATGCCCCCATGACAGCAACTATCATATGCACATATAATCTTTTGGCAGAAATCGGACTGCTGCCAGCATGTGTGGGTGTGTTGTGTGGGTGTGGTGTGTTGTGGTGTTGTGTTGCTGTGTGTGTGGCGTGATATGTGTGGTGTGGGTGTGTTGTGCGTGTGTGTGCGTGTGTGTGTGGGTTGTGTGTGTTGTGGTGTGCGTCTCTCTCTCTCTCTCCCCACCCCCCCCCCCCCTCCTCGCTAATCTCTCCTCCGGTCTCCCTCCTCTCCTCTCTCTCTCTAGCTGTGTTGTGTGTGTGTTGTGGGTGGTGTGGCGTGTGTGTGTGCGATATGACACTGTTTTTTTGCACTTTGATTTTGAAGACCAGTATAAGTTTTTTGTTTCACTTTGATTGAAAAAAAAAGAAGATGTCAATGTGGCAATGTATATCGGTGTGCAGAAAGGGAAAACCCGCTGAGAAGAATGAACATGCGATTAGAATAGGTATGCTGGCTGCAAATGCTTATACATATCTGTTGCTAAATTTAGTCAAAAGTATCACGATTTTCTGCGTTTTGTTTATAGCGAATTCAAAGGTTTCTCTTGTTATAAAAGGGCTCAACATCTCATGTCTATTGGCCCGAGGGCATGAACTGTCAGAGGTTCACTGGGTCAAGACAAGCCGATCTCTCTCCTTCCACACGTGCCTTTAGCCCTCTCTGAAATGAATCAGGTATCCGTTTAATGTTGGATGGATAAACAGGTTAAAAAAAATGAAAACATGAATGAATAAAAAAAAAAAAAAACACACCCTCAGGTGTGGTTCGAACTAGAAATCGTCAGCTCCGCAGTCAAAACATTCATCATCATTTGACCGTGGGTAACTGAAAAATACTCGCTAAATCTAAACTCGTTTTTGTAAACAATTGAAGAAATTAGTTCATTCATGAATGGGACTGCGGTTATCTTTGTAAAATCATTGAATTTCACACTTTTTATGATACAGCATAACGTTAACAACAGACTTCGACTCACTGTTGCTTGAAACATTTAAGAGATCAGTTGTTCTATGCCCAGTAGCTTGGCGACTTGAACTAGTAGGTCTATTGAAAAACGAGTAGGCGCCCCAATCGTCTATTCTGCATTGTCTAACCGTATATTTTGAAAACAATGAATTCGACTGGAACCACGGAGACTACCTTGAAAAAAAATTCACAGGGGTGTCTATTGAAACTCAAAGTCACGATCTTTGGTTTAGAAGTGTGTGGGTGAAGAAGGTGCAGATTTGTTCTTTTCAGTTTGCGCACAAATGGTTGATTACATCTGATAAATCGAAACTGCCTGATTCAAGGTAGCAATATACATCTGATAAATCAAACTGCCTGATTCAAGCAATATACTCAGCATTCACAATCGTGTTAAACTCTCTTTATGGTTGTGGTGCAGTGTATGGCACTTGTGTGGCACTTGGAACGCATTTTGACCGAATTTTTTTCAGATCCTGAATTTGTGGACATACGCGCACATTTTGTTGGTTACAGACCTTATTGATTTCTTTTTTCTCATCTGTTCTCTGCATGTTTGAGGATATGAAATCATACAGTTCCTGTCATGTCTACAACTGAATGAGGTCTGGTAAATATCTATATCAGCTCACTGATTACTCTCGACGGTAAAGCTTGCTTAAGTAATTGCGATTATTATCGTAATACAAGAGAATTTTGTGTCATCGTTTTGATGTGAAATTTGCTCAACAATGTTTGAAACAAGGATAGTTAATCATATCAGCTGGAAATTGTTCAGGACATAATAGACTGGGATTGTTTTTTATCGGTAATCTTCTGATGAACAGAATATGATGTACTTTTGTGTGAGTATGTGTGTGTGTGTGTGTGTGTGTGGTGTGGTGTGTGTGTGTGTGTGTTGTGATAATGAAGATCTTTCGAAAACAAGGAAATCGTAGCAGACCAGATGAACGTTTACTCAGCATCTGTTTTTTCAGAAACGGTTACCTACGACGCAAGTTCCTAAACAAATTTGCTGCGTACCTCCTGTTTCCATAGATACATATTAAACGCGTATGGACACTACATCCCTCCTCATTTTACATTGGGATTTCTTGTACGAAATAAAAATGTTGAAGTATGCAATTGAATTTGAAAATCTTAGCCAATCTAATAATCTTGTCTTAAGTAAGTTATGATATAAATAAAACAGATAATTTTCAAATATTTAGAGTCAGTGAATCTAGTTTTGACATAGGTGAGAAAAGATATGGCTTCGATCGAAACAATTCAAACGATTTTGAAAAAAAAAGTGAAAAAAATCACAAGAACAGTATAACATATAATGATCAAAATGATTGAGAAGTCAATTAGCAAATGGACAATACTCAGAAGAGCTTCGTGGAAAGTCTTTCTGCTACACTTCCATCGCTTTTATAGAATTCAGTATGAAAACAAAACAAGTCAAATGATTGTCATTTCGGTCAAATGATTGCCACATGGGAACATGATGTTCCAAATACAGAGGTTTGCGACGCTGGTGACCAGAACGTCTTGGACTGCCCGGTTGTAAAACAGGGGTTGCTTCGTGATGGATTGGTAGAGTTTTGATCATAGTGTGGTCACAGTCGATGGGTGCATTCAGGGATGTTTTCCTCCTCATCTCAGTTTCTTCTGGAACGCCAGTATCAGGGGATTTGTTAAGGGATGAGGGGATCTTCTTGAAGAAGGAAGAATTTTGGTGTGATTGGTGAGTACGGGAAAAGGCAGTGCACCATTGTTCCTTTGCGAGCAGTCACAATCTCAGAGGAGATGGGAATTTGTGGGGGAGAGCGTGAGTTTGTTCTGGCATGGGTTGATGTGCCAAAACAGTGCCTCCAACCTGAAGGTTAGACTGTGTCGCATGACGTTGCCAGATCTGCTGCTGTTTTCATATTCTGTTTCTTTCAGCATCTTTGGATGCGGATTTTCATACTGAGAGTCAGAGTTGACGATTTTTTCCAAGAGTGGGGAGTTTTTTTGAAGGATTTCTGTGTAAGGGTGCTTCTGCACCTCCAGTTGTAGAACCAGGGTATTACACGGAAATTTCGTAGAAACTTGAGCAGTTCTTGCTTCCATGTTTTGTTTTCAACTGTGCTGTGTTCCATTGTTTTTCTCTTGATGATGGACGAAAAAAGCGTTCACTTGACATTTGCTTGTGGCGCCAAAGAGGGTTATTTTGTAGTGCTTGAAGCCTAGATAGTTGGCGAACTGAGCGAATTCATGACTGTGAAAGGCGGCGCCATTGTCAGACTTGACAATATCAGGAATGCCATGCCTAGCGAATATTGCATCTAGTCTGGGAATCACAGTCTTGGCCTTTGTTGATGACAAAAGCTCTACTTCTGGGTAGCGAGAGTAAGCATCAACATACTACGACGAGGATGTATTCAGCCTGATGGCAATGGGCGCCAGTAAAATCAATGCTCACTTCAGACCAAGGACTTCACCAGGCAATTCTGTCATTTTGAGAGGTTCTGTGGTGTGATCAGGGATTGGGTGCCCAACATGGCAGGCAATTAAGGCAAGGCTCTGATCTGGCTTCCACTCTGACGGTCCACTATTAGGAAACTATATCTTCTCACAAAGAAGTTTCTTTGTTTTGATGATATCTTGATGACCTTCATGTGCTCTATATTTATAACTTGCATGCTAAGAAAGGCTTCTAGAATGACAATCTGTGTTCCTCTCAGGATCTGTTGATGTCCTTCACTGACATGACAACTCATTGCAAAAATGTCTTGAAAATTTGGAAATCAGACGCAGAAACTGTGATGTCTGATGGGGTTGCAACATAAACCTGTTTTGACAGAGCGTACCGAACGGCTTCTAAGAGTCGGCGGTCTTTTATTAGATGCTTTGACATTGTCTCCTCACTGCCATTGCTTTTGTGGGACTGTACGGTCACTATGTAACTGATGGTAACACTGTGTAATTCCTCAGCAATCTTGGATTATGACTTGTCTTGACATGAACCTAACACTTCTCTACTGTTTCCACTGAGGAAGTCCCTGCAGGATTCTTTTCACCTGGTTGATAAGGGTTAGACTGTGAAATCGTACGACTGGAAGGCGAAGATTCCTAACGTTTCTGTACGTGCTGATGGTCTTGATATTAAAGGATTTGCTGAAGACGTTCTCAAGAGGTTTGTGATCCGAGATGACATTGAAAAGACGACCAAAGATATACAGATGAAAATGCTCCAAGCCCATACGACAGTAAGTGCTTCATCTTTCCACACTGTGAATATCTAGACTCCACGTTTGTCAGTGCCACGACTGGCGTAGGCAACGATGTGGCTTGTTGTTTTGTCATTTCGTTGTGCAAAGAAGTGCCCTAAGTTCCAAATGGGCTAGCGTCAAGGATGACTTCTTCTACTGACAAATCAGAGATTATAGTAAGCATAACTTCATTTGTTGGTCCAGGCGTGATTTTTAGTTCTTGAAGTACAGCCATCATGTTTTTGTAGTCCACTTCCATTCTGCATCTTGTGAGATCTCGAAGAAGTGGTTTAGTACCCCTCACACATGCTGCATAGTTTGGAATGAAGTGTGAGACATATAGCTTGTCAACCGACCGAGAAGACATCTCATATCCTTGCTTAGGTAGGTGCTGGTATCTTGTGAATTGCTATCTTCTATTTCCATCTTTATGGTACTGGTGAGATGTCATGTCGACTGAAGACAAAACCGTAGAATTCTATGTTATCCTTGTTGAACTCACATTTGCTTTTGATTCAGAGTGAGATTTTTTTTTTCTTTGAGTGTTGCAAAGACCTTTGTTTGTTTCAAGTCTTGTCATGCTCCATCTGGGTACTTTCCTGTGATCGCTTGTGTTTAAGGACCGAGGAAGATGTTCTGCCAATATTTCAGCAATATGATTTTGAAAAAAATCAGCAGCGCTGCCTGACACTGAACATTCAGGCTGCTTGCTCGCTTTGTACGTGTCGTAAGCCGAACGTGCGTAGAGAAAGTTGTCATGTTCTTTGATTCTCTCAAGTTCCCCAGTTGAGTGATGATAGCCACTGTTGAGATCCAACTTAGCAGAAGACTGTTGCTGATTGTAGTTTTCATCGAAGATATCTTCAGTGTTGGCTGGATGTGTTTCTTGTGCACTTTATTTCTGATTTGGGAAGACGCACATGTCTACACACATCCCCCCCAGATTTCATGTGGTTTCTTGGGTGGTTTTGGAACGACTGCTAATTGGGTGGGATACCCATGGAGTTGGCCCATCAAACCGTTATTTCAGTGATGTCCAGATTTTTCAAGTCGCGGTTTACGGGTTTCTAGGCTTCTGACCAAACTTTCTTTGTCGTATGGCAAAGGAAGCAACCGTTGAGGACTGCTTTTCACAGTGGGCTTGAACATCTGCATCAACATATAGTTTTACACCTTAACATCTTTAAGTTTGCACATAAAAAAAAAGCTGTTGAAGATGCTTACAATGTGACTCCTCACTCATCCCTCAGTGTTGTCAGCAATGGTGATTGATGAAGGTGTTGATTCCATGAAAGAACAAAGTTGATCAGCTGTAATTTTGGGCAGTGTCAGCCACAGAGTAAATTTCCACTTTTTGCATGTGGTCCAGACTGAATGACATAGAATGAAGGGATGGTGATATATATTGTTATCTTTAAGTAAGAAATAAGTGCCTGTGTAAATGTTCCTAGCTCAGTGAGTTGGGTTGCATGAGCCATACGCCACAAAGCTCTTTGGTGTTGTTTGGCTTTAGATCATGGCATGTTGACAGGTTGTTGAATGTGGTTTCATCAATGACATTGACAGATACGCTGGGTATCCAAGATAAAAAGGAACAGACTCAACCGATATCTTGAAAGGGTGACCTTGGGTGTAGATGATGAATCTGCACTAACTACCAAACACATATTCTTCTTCTGAAAGAAGCTGACTCTGGTTCAATGTTTGCTCTTGAATGGCATTACAACGAAACGCAATTTGCTTGCTTTTTTGAGCTCTGGCATAAATGAGCTCTAGAAACGACACACTTTTATCGTTATTAGGTACTTTGGGCACACAAACCGACAATGTTTGTCTCTGATGCAGGGCAATTGTAATCGAGGATGTCGATTACCACCACACCATCCACAAGGCTTGCTGCTTGCTGCCTTGATTCGTATGTGCTGTCTGCGGTTATGTTAACGTGCGACTTGTTGTACAGCACTTTTAATTTGATTTCTTTTTGGCTGGCTGTCCGACTTTCTGAGAACAAAATTCACACTGGCTGCATCACTGGGATTGCTTTCCATTCTCTGTTGCGTTCAAGATCAGAAAGGTTTCAAAGGATCGCTGCTAGTTTCAATAAATTTGATTAAAGAGCCTTATCCTCATGAAGACCACATCTCCTGAGACGATGATGACAGACAACCTGGAAGAATCTCTCTATCAGGATATCTTGAAATTCGCAATGGGCTGCTAAGATACGTACACGAGACACAGAACGTGTCGATGTCTCGCCTCGGTGTTCTTGCTGTGAACCCGGGGGGGACGAAGAAACTTGAAAATTTCAAGTTAACATTCATTTTGTTTTCTCTGCTCAAATAACTGACAGCGATTTT
>JADBJO010035229.1:0-12515 GCA_016801955.1 Conus betulinus | reverse complement strand
GAATAGTTTACCTTGTGGGATCTAAAGTTGGTGAATACACCGACCGTTTGTTTTGTCTCTGCGTATTGATTGGTGGTCATCCCCGGGGATAACTAAACAGTGGGTAGTTGTGTAACTGGTTTTAATTTACGTTGCTGTTCCACTGTAGGTTTGGAAGTCGAGTAGGATATGCTAAATACGGAACTGCATATAAAGAGTATTGGAGAAGTTCCGAACGGTGTTACAGATGTAAATGTCGGTTGGGAAATCAGGGTCTCTGGATATCCGACAACCAGTTTTGAAAAGTTGTAAACAAGTTGGGGGGCAGCATGGAATTGTAAAAAAGTATGCCTTAGGAGTACACCGGGTTTTGTGTATGTCATAGTTTCGCGCTAGTGAAACCAGCCCTGGTCCTTGGCTTGTACAGAACCGTAGACGCGGGGCCCGGGGTTTGTACCGTGTCCTTTCATTCGGTCGCATAGTGAACACAGATTTTAAATCGCATAGCGGTGGGATGCAAGTCTGTGTGTGTGTGTGTGGGAATGAGTGTGTGTGTGTTATAGTGGGGGGGGGATGGGGGTGGAGGTGGGGGTGATGGCCCCTGGTGGATGGGATTGTGGGAGTGTGAGTGGTAGATCGTGGGTGTGGGGTGTGGTGGTGGGTGCGTGCGGGTGCCTGGCTGCGTATGCCCGGCGGGGGGCGCGCGTATGTGTGTGTGTATGTGTGTGTGTGTGTGTGCGTGTTGTGTGTGTGTTTGTTGTGTGTGTTGTGTGTAATGTTATGGTGTGTGTGTGTGTGTGTGTGATGTGTGTGTGTGTGTGTGTGTGTGGGGGTGTGTTTGTTCAGTACAACACTATTTTAATCTGACGTAAATGGTTTCAGTCTGTCAGTCAGTGGTGGTGGGTGCGTGGGTGTGGTTGTGTGTGGTGTGTGAGTGAGTGCGTGCCTGCCTTCCTGCCTGCATGCATGCGGTGTTTTTTTGCTCGGTGCTTTCGTGATGCGTCGTGCGTGTGTGTGTGTGTGTGTTTGTGTGCGGATGTGTTGTGTGTGTGTTGTGTGTGTGTGTGTGTGTGTTGCGTACATACACACGCACACACACACGCGCGGCTCCTTTCGTGCGCACACACCACACACACACACACATGCACCTCCAACGCACTACACACACACCACACACACACACACACAACACACATCATAACACACACTATATATGTGTGTGTGTGTGTTTGGGCGTGGTGGTGTGGGTGTGTGGGTGTGGGTGTTGTGATTCCGTAATTTTTGCAAATCGTCCGTAATGTTTAGAAATTTAGAAAAGCTTACAGAACTGAAGGGCCCAATTGGCTACTACTGAACTTATACTGCATTGCGCGATACAAAAAAAACAAAAAAACAACCACATTCCTTTTTTTGGTCTTTTTGCTTTTTACTTGTTTATCCATTGAAATTTACCATAAAAACTGCAAAAACCCCAACACAACAAAAACAATCAACACAACAAAAACAACAAATATGCACAGAAAAATAAAAGGGACAACCAAAAGCAAACATTAACACTTTTTGGTCACAAAGCGTTCGTTCGGAGAAGGTGCTTCGGAACAGCTAATTCGCTGGTTGAGGGAAAGCGATTATCGCGCTCGAACGTGACGGACACAGACAAAAATGAAAGGGAAAGCAGATATCGATAGCGGGAATGGGGCTCACCGGGCAAATATAGAACAAAAACGTAGCTTATCATCACACAACACAAAAAGACAGAACCTGTGACCCCCACAAAAAAAACCGTTTCTATTGATCGAACAATCCACGCATGACGCAATGAGTACCCCGGTTTTTTTTTTTTATGCCGTGTACCCGAAACTGGTGGGCGGAATAACCCCGAGTAAGTACCAAAGATCAAAAAAATATTCCCTACAAACGAGAATTTTGAAGGACAATGCATTAGTTTGAATAAAAGTTAAATTTGAAAGAAATAAACCATGAACTAAAAATCCTTCACGAGAAGCACGGGGCGACGATACACTTGTGACTCGCCGTTCTAATACGGGAGTACAACCACAACTTAAAAACTTTGCCACAATCTTGTTATGACGACACTGGTCTGGAACAGCCCAACCACGAGGATAGTTAGCGGGTGTCCCGCCCCAAGAGGGAAAAACCCAGAAATTCCAGCATGACTGAATGGGACGAATAACCCCAGCAACGCACAACGTAGCTGGAGGACTGGAATAACTAAGAGAAAAAGAAGAGGCTAATAACACACGAGCAACCGACACATAGAAGAGAGCTCGCTCCGACACTAACTGTAGCATGTCTGACTTCCACAAGAGTGCCTTGGACCAAATTCCCGGTTTCATGCCGAGACTGGCACACGCCTCCCATAATAACGAAGTTCATAGCCGGGGCGCCCACGTGAACTGCCTGCAATCTCTCCAACTCTGCAGAACATGGCTGAGGCCATAACTACGTGCAGGAGGAAGGAGGATTTGACAAGCTATACATTGGGAAAAGAACGACACATCTCGTGCCAAAAGAAAACGCCACAACACACTACATAATAAAAAGAGGGCCTCTTAATTGAGGACGGTTGGACGACAGGATGGTAAAAAGCCGTTAACAAAATAACGCATAGGGCAGGAATATCTACCCGTGACACCCGGAATACAAAGAGAGCCTTATAGAAACAACCCGATCACTCATCCTAACAGCACAATTGATACCACAGCAATCCACTTGGAGATACAAACCTGTTTACTTACTCCCTACAGCACAATGAATACAAGAGATCCATACAACAATGCAAACCCATCATTCCTATGGCAAGAGTGCGGTCTCTTGGTAACGACCTGGCTGTCATCGGTTGAAACGTGCAGCACAAAAGGTAGGACATCGTATTACAGAAATTACATCAGACATTGAAATTCAGGCATATCATTGTTGACGGTGCCAGAGAAAATGCTGCCACCACACGCTGTGTTCAAGGTGGCGTCACGATCCAGCCACTGCATGACGGTGATGTGTGTCTGTTGGGGATAGGCATTGTGTTACCCTTTCGATGTTTTCTTCGTAGTTAAGGAAATGAACTTTGCTCTTTTTCCGTCAGTGGTTCTTCTTCCTGTTAAGACATGTGAAAGTTAAGGGTGTGGTTTTGGAATCTTTGCATGTTCTTCTTTTGCTTGGTATAAGGATAAATGAATGGTTGTGCGTCTTGGGTTTTCACAGTTTCCAATTTGTCGTTTGCTTCTGTTCCGGAAGTAATGAATTTTTGTTCTGGCTAAGTGTTCTGCTGCCTTCGTTCGTCTGGGAAAGAATGTCAATTGAGGTGTGGCTCTTTGAATGTCTCGAGGGTTAAGAAAGGAATTTTGTTCTTTCGGGTTCATAGTGTCTGCCGTGTTGGATTTGTCCATAAGACAGTTATTTGTTCTTTCTGTTCTTCTTTTTGGTTCAAGAGCGATGGGACCGGAATTTTGTTCTTATTCCATTTCTATGGCGTTCTTGGGTTAAAAAGGAAGTTGGGTGCTTTTGTGTTCATCATCATTTTTCTCTTGGTTAAATAAATAATGAAATTTTCTGTCTCTCATATGTTCTTTCTTCTTGCGTTACGAACTAGTTTTGCTCTGTCTGTTCGCTGTCGGCTTTGATGAGAAGGAAAGTCTGATTCTGCCCTGTTGTCATGTGCTTCGTCGGTGTCAAAGGAATTTTGCGATGTTGTCCCTTACATGTTCGTTTTCTTTGTTAAGAATTGAAATGTTGCCCCTTTCATGTTCGTCTTCTTTGTTAAGAAATGAAATGTTTTTGCGCTTTCATGTTCTTTTTCTTTGTAAGAAATGAAATGTTGCCTCTTTCATGTTCTTTTTCTTTGTGTTAAGAAATGAAATGTTGCCCCCTTACATGTTCGTTTTCTTTGTTAAGAATTGAAATGTGTTGTTCCTTCATGTTCGTTTTCTTTGTTAAGAATGAAATGTTTGCGCCTTTCATGTTCTTTTTTTCTTTGTTAAGAAATGAAATGTTTGCCCTTTCATGTTCGTTTCCTTTGTTAAGAAATGAAATGTTGCCCCTTACATGTTCGTTTTCTTTGTTAAGAAATGAAATGTTGCCCCTTTCATGTTCGTTTTTCTTTGTTAAGAAATGAAATGTTGCCCTTTCATGTTCTCTTCTTGTTAGAAATGAATTGCGCCTTTTCTTTTGTTAAAAAAGAAATGTTGCCCCTTTCATGTTCGTTTTCTTTGTAAGAAAATGAAATGTTGCGCCTTTCATGTTTCTTTTTTTGTGTAAGAAATGAAAATTCCCTTTTTGAAGACTTGAAAGGTTTTCAGTTCTCTTTTGTTAAGAAATGAAATGTTTGCCCCTTTCATGTTCGTGTCTTTGTTAAGAAATGAAATGTTTTTTGCCCTTTCATGTTCGTCTTTTCTCTTGTTAAGAAATGAAAATGTGTGCCCTTCATGTTCTTTTCTTTGTTAAGAAAATGAAATGTTTGCGCCTTTCCAGGTGTTCTTTTTCTTTGTTAAGAAATCAAATGTTGCCCCCTTTATGTTCTTTTTCTTTGTAAGAAATGAAATGTTGTCCCCTTTCATGTTCGTCTTCTTTGTTAAGAATTGAAATGTTGCCCCTTCATGTTCTCTTTCTTTGTTAAGAAATGAAATGTTGGCCCCTTTCATGTTTCTTTTTCTTGTTAAGAATGAAATTTCAGTTGCGTCTTCCTTGTAAGAATGAAATGTTGCGTTTCATGTTCGTTTCTTTGTTAAGAAATGAATGTTGCCCCTTTCATGTTCTTTTTGCCTTTGTTAAGAAATGAAATGTTGCCCCTTACATGTTCGTTTTCTCTTCTTTGTTAAGAATTGAAATGTTTTCCTTCATGTTCGTTTCTTTGTTAAGAAATGAAATGTTGTGCCCTTTCATGTTCTTTTCTTTTGTTAAGAAATGAAATGTTTCCCTACCTGTTCGTTTTCTTTGTTAAGAATTGAAATGTTGCCCCTTTCCTGTTCGTTTTTGTTAAGAAATGAAAATGTTTGCGCCTTCATGTCGTCTTCTTGTTAAGAAATGAAATGTTGGCCTTTCATGTTCTTTTTTCTGTGTTAAAGAAATGAAATTGCCTGTCACTGTTCTTTCTTTGTTACGAAAAAACTGTTGCTTCCATGTTCTTAAAGAATTAAGAATGAAAATGTTGCCCTTCAAATCTTTCTTTGTTAAGAAATGAGGTTGTCCTTTTCATGTTCGTTTTTGTGATTAAGAATTGAATGTTGTGCCCTTTTCATGTGTCGTCACTTCTTTGTTAAGAAATGAAATGTTTGCCCCTTTCATGTTCTTTTCTTTGTTAAGACTTGAAATGTTGCCTTTCATTTCTTTTTCTTTGTTAAGAAATGGAAAGTTGCCGCCCTTTCAATCTTCATTTTTCTTTGTTAAGAAATGAATGTTGCGCCTTTCATGTTCGTTTTCTTTGTTAAGAAATGAAATGTTGCCCCTTTCATGTTCGTCCTTCTTTGTTAAGAAATGAAATGTTTTCGCGCCTTTCATGTTCTTTTCTTTGTTAAGAAATGAAATGTTGCGTGCCCATTTTCATGTTCTTTTTCTTTGTTAAGAAATGAAATGTTTGCCCCTTTCATGTTCTTTTCTTTGTTAAGAAATGAAATGTGTTGTCCGTTCTTTGTTAAGAATGTTCGTTCATCTTTCCTTTGTTAAGAAAGAAATGTTTGCGTCCTTTCATGTTTCTTTTCTTTGTTAAAGAAATGAAATGTTGCCCCTTTCATGTTCGTTTCTTTGTTAGAAATGAAATGTTTTAAGCGTGCTGCTTGTTCTTTCAGAAACGAAAGTGCGCCTTTTTCTTTGTTAAGAAATGAATGTTTGCCCCTTTTTCATGTTCTTTTCTTGTTTTTCGTTGTTTTTGTTAAGAAATGAAATGTGTTGTGTTCTTTGTTAAGAAATGAAATGTTTTGTTAATAAATGAAATGTTTTCCTTTTATGTTCCTTTTCTGTTAAGAAATGAAAATGTTTGCCCTTTCATGTTCGTTTCTGAATTGTAAGAATGTGAAATGTTGCCCCTTTTACATGTTCGTTTTCTTTGTTAAGAAATGAAATGTTGCGCTTTTCATGTTCGTCTTCTTTGTTAGAAATGAAATGTTGCCCCTTTCATGTTCTTCTCCTTTGTTAAGAAATGAAATGTTTGCCCTTTCATTACGTCGTTTTCTTTGTTAAGAAATGAAATGTTGCCCCTTCATGTTTTTTTCTTTGTTAAGAAATGAAATGTTTGCCCCTTTCATGTTCTTTTTTCTTTGTTAAGAATGAAATGTTGTTGTTTTCATGTGCTTCTTGTTAAGAAATTCAATGTGCGCCTTTCATGTTCGTTTCTTGTTAAGAAATGAAATGTTGCCCCCCTTTCATGTTCGTTTCTTTGTTAAGAAATGAAATGTTGCCCTTACATGTTCGTTTTCTTTGTTCAAGAATTGAAAATGTTGCCCCTTTCATGTTCGTTTTCTTGTTAAGAAATGAAATGTTTAACCCTTTCATGTTCGTTTCTGTGTAAGAAATGAAATGTTTGCGCCCCTTTCATGTTCGTTTTCTTTTGTAAGAAATGAAATTGACCCTTTAATGTCTCGTTTTTCTGTTTAAGAAAGAAAATTTCCTTCATGTTCGTGTTCTTTGTTAAGAATGAAATGTTTGCCCTTTCATGTTTCGTCTGTTTTTGTTAGAAAGAAAATGTTTGCGCCTTTCATGTTCTTTTTCTTTGTTAAGAAATGAAATGTTTGGGCCTTTTTCATGTTCTTTTTCTTTGTTAAGAAATGAAATGTTGCACTTTCCTTTCACATGTTCTTTTTTCGTCTTCTTTGTTAAGAAATGAAATGTTTGCCCCTTTCATGTTCGTTTTCTTTGTTAAGAAATGAAATGTTGCCCCTTTCATGTTGTTTTCTTTGTTAAGAAATGAAATGTTGCCCCTTCCGCTCTTTCATGTTCGTTCTTCTTTGTTAAGAAATGAAATGTTGCGCCTGTTTCAGTTCTTTTTCTTTGTTAAGAAATGAAATGTTTGCCCTTTTCATGTTCTTTTCTTGTTAAGAAATGAAAATGTTGCCCCTTTCATGTTTCGTTTTCTTTGTTAAGAAATGAAATGTTGCCCCTTTCATGTTCGTTTTCTTTGTTAAGAAATGAAATGTTGCCCCTTTCATGTTCTTTTTCCTTTGTTAAGAAATGAAAATGTTGTCCCTTTGTCCTGTTAGTTCGTTTTCTGTGTTAAGAATGAAATGTTGCCCTTTCATGTTCGTTTTCTTTGTTAAGAAATGAAATGTTTGCGCCTTTCATTTTTCTTTGTTAAGAAATGAAATGTTGTCCCTTACATGTTCGTTTCTTTGTTAAGAAATGAAATGTTTGCCCTTTCATGTTCGTCTTCTTTGTTAAGAAATGAAATGTTCCTTTCATGTTCTTTTTCTTTGTTAAGAAATGAAAATGTTGTCCCTTTCATGTTTTTTTTTTTAAGAATTGAAATGAATTGCCCCTTTCATGTTCGTTTTCTTGTTTTTCTTGTTCGTGTGTGCCTTTTCTTTTCGTTTGTTAAGAAATGAAAATGTTTGCTTTGTTTCAAATGTTCCCCCGAACATGTTTTCTTTGTTAAGAAATGAAATGTTACCCCTTTCTTGTTCTTTTTCTTTGTTAAGAAATGAAATGTTGTCCCTTACATGTTCGTTTTCTTTGTTAAGAATTGAAATGTTTCATGTTCCTTTCATTAAGAAATGAAATGTTTTTTCTTGTTAAGAAATGAAAGAATGTTTGCCCCTTTCATGTTCGTTTTCTTTTGTTAAGAAATGAAATGTTGCCCCTTTCATGTTCGTTTTCTTTGTTAAGAAATGAAATGTTTGCGCCCCTTTCATGTTCTTTTTTCTTTGTTAAGAAATGAAATGTTGCCCCTTTCATGTTCGTTTACTCTTTCAGAAATGAAATGTTTGCCCTTTCATTCTTTGTTAAGAAATGAAATGTTGTCCCTTTCATGTTCGTTTTCTTTGTTAAGAAATGAAATGTTGCCCCTTCTTTTCAATGTTCGTCTTTCTTTGTTAAAGAAATGAAATGTTTTGCCCCCTTTCATGTTCGTTTTCTTTGTTAAGAAATGAAATGTTTGCCCTTTCATGTTTCGTTTTCTTTGTTAAGAAAATGAAATGTTGCCCCTTTCATGTTCGTTTTCTTTGTTAAGAAATGAAATGTTGCCTCCTTTACATGTTCGTTTTCTTGTTAAGAAATGAAATGTTGCCCCTTTCATGTTCGTTTCTTTGTTAAGAAATGAAATGTTTGCGCCTTTCATGTTCTTTTTCTTTGTTAAGAAATGAAATGTTTTTTTTTGCCCCCTTTCATGTTGTCTTTTTCTCTTTGTTAAGAAAATGAAATGTTGCTCCCTTTCATGTTCGTTTTCTTTTTGTTAAGAAATGAAATGTTTGCGCCCTTTCATGTTCGTCTTCTTTGTTAAGAAATGAAATGTTGCCCCTTTCATGTTCGTTTTTCTTTGTTAAGAAATGAAATGTTTGCCCCTTTCATGTTCTTTTTTCTTTGTTAAGAAATGAAATGTTGCCCTTTCATGTTCGTTTTCTTTGTTAAGAAATTGAAATGTTGCCCCTTTCATGTTCGTCTTTCTTTGTTAAGAAATGAAATGTTTGCCCTTTCATGTTCTTTTTCTTTGTTAAGAAATGAAATGTTGCGCCTTTCATGTTCTTTTTCTTTGTTAAGAAATTGTTGCCCCCTTACATGTTCTTTTCTTGTTAAGAAATGAAATGTTTGCCCCTTTTCATGTTCTTTTCTTTTGTTAAGAAATGAAATGTTTTCCCTTTCATGTTCGTTTTCTTTGTTAAGAAATGAAATGTTGAAATGTTGCCCTTTCATGTTCTTTTTCTTTGTTAAGAAATGAAATGTTGCCCCTTACATGTTCTTTTCTTTGTTAAGAAATGAAATGTTGCCCCTTTCATGTTCTTTTTCTTTGTTAAGAAATGAAATGTTGCCCCTTCTTTTCTGTGTTTTTTCCTTTGTTAAGAAATGAAATGTTGCCATGAACCATGTTGTCCCCTTTGTTAAGAAATGAAATGTTTGCGCCTTTCATGTTCTTTTTCTTTGTTAAGAAAACGAAATGTTGCCCCCTTCATGTTCGTTTTCTTTGTTAAGAAATGAAATGTTTGCGCCTTTCATGTTCGTTTTCTTTGTTAGAAATTGAAATGTTGCGCCTTTCATGTTCGTTTTCTTTGTTAAGAAATGAAATGTTTGCCCCTTTCATGTTCTTTTTCTTTGTTAAGAAATGAAATGTTGTACTCTTTCATGTTCGTTTCTTTGTTAAGAAATGAAATGTTGCCCTTTTGATGTTCGTTTCTTTGTTAAGAAATGAAATGTTTGCCCTTTCATGTTCGTTTCTCTTTGTTAAGAAATGAAATGTTGCACCTTTCATGTTCGTCTTCTTTGTTAAGAAATGAATGTGTTGCGCCATGTTCATGTTCTTTTTCTTGTTAAGAAATGAAATGTTTGCGCCTTTCATGTTCGTTTCTTTGTTAAGAAATGAAATGTTTGCCCTTTCATGTTCGTTTTCTTTGTTAAGAAATGAAATGTTGCCCCTTTCATGTTCGTTTTCTTTGTAAGAATTGAAATGTTGCCCCTTTCATGTTCGTCTTTTTTTTGTTAAGAAATGAAATGTTTGCGCCTTCATGTTCGTCTTCTTTGTTAAGAAATGAAATGTTGCCCCTTTCATGTTCGTCTTCTTTGTTAAGAAATGAAATGTTGCCCTTTCATCATTCTTTTTCTTTGTAAGAAATGAAATGTTGCCCCTTTCATGTTCTTTTCTTTGTTAAGAAATGAAATGTTGCCCCTTTCATGTTCTTTTTCTTTGTTAAGAAATGAAATGTTGTCCCTTTCATGTTCGTTTTCTTTGTTAAGAAATGAAATGTTGCCCCTTTCATGTTCGTTTTTCTTTGTTAAGAAATGAAATGTTTGCGCCTTTCATGTTTCGTTTCTTTGTTAAGAAATGAAATGTTTTGCCCTTTCATGTTCTTTTTCTTGTTTTGTTAAGAAAGGAAATGTTGCCCCTTTCATGTTCTTTTCTTTGTTAAGAAATGAAATGTTGTCCCTTACATGTTCGTTTTCTTGTTAAGAATTGAAATGTTGCCCCTTTCATGTTCGTCTTCTTTGTTAAGAAATGAAATGTTTGCGCCTTTCATGTTCTTTTCTTTGTTTAAGAAATGAAATGTTGCCCCTTTTTGTTCTTTTTCTTTTGTTAAGAAATGAAATGTTGTCCCTTACATGTTCGTTTTCTTTGTTAAGAAATGAAATGTTGCCCCTTTCATGTTCTTTTCTTTGTTAAGAAATGAAATGTTGCCCCTTTCATGTTCGTTTTCTTTGTTAAGAAATGAAATGTTCATGTTCTTTTTGTTCGTTTTTTTGTTAAAATGAAATGTTGCCCCTTTCATGTTCTTTTTCCTTTGTTAAGAAATGAAATGTGTCCCTTTCATGTTCGTTTTCTTTGTTAAGAATTGAAATGTTGTTCCCTTTCATGTTCGTCTTCTTTGTTAAGAAATGAAATGTTTGCGCCTTTCATGTTCTTTTTTCTTTGTTAGAAAATGAAATGTTGCCCTTTCATGTTCTTTTTCTTTGTTAAGAAATGAAATGTTGCCCCTTTCATGTTCGTTTTCTTTGTTAAGAAATGAAATGTTGTTCCTTTCATGTTCGTCTTCTTTGTTAAGAAATGAAATGTTGCCCTTTTCATGTTCGTTTTCTTTGTTAAGAAATGAAATGTTGCCCCTTTCATGTTCGTCTTCTTTGTTAGAAGAAATGAAATGTTGCCCCTTTCATGTTCTTTTTCTTTGTTAAGAAATGAAATGTTGTTCCTTTCATGTTCTTTTCCTTTGTTAAGAAATGAAATGTTGTCCCTTTCATGTTCGTTTTCTTTGTTAAGAATTGAAATGTTTGCCCTTTCATGTTCGTCTTCTTTGTTAAGAAATGAAATGTTTGCGCCTTTCATGTTCTTTTTCTTTGTTAAGAAATGAAATGTTGCCCCTTTCGCCTTTCATGTTCTTTTCTTTGTTAAGAAATGAAATGTTGCCCCTTTCATGTTCTTTTCCTTTGTAAGAAAATGAAATGTTGTCCCTTTCATGTTCGTTTTCTTTGTTAAGAATTGAAATGTTGCCCCTTTCATGTTCTTTTCTTTGTTAAGAAATGAAATGTTGCCCCTTTCATGTTCGTCTTCTTTGTTAAGAAATGAAATGTTGCGCCTTTCATGTTCGTCTTCTTTGTTAAGAAATGAAATGTTTGCCCTTTCATGTTCGTTTCTTTGTTAAGAAATGAAATGTTTGCGCCTTTCATGTTCTTTTTCTTTGTTAGAAATGAAATGTTGCCCTTTCATGTTCTTTTTCTTTGTTAAGAAATGAAATGTTGTCCCGTTTCATGTTCTTTTCTTTGTTAAGAAAGAAATGTTGCCCCTTTCATGTTCGTTTCTTTGTTAAGAAATGAAATGTTGCCCCTTTCATGTTCTTTTTCTTTTGTTAAGAAATGAAATGTTGCGCCTTTCATGTTCGTTTTCTTTGTTAAGAATTGAAATGTTGCCCATTTCATGTTCGTTTTCTTTGTTAAGAAATGAAATGTTGCGCCTTTTCATGTTCGTTTTCTTTGTTAAGAAATGAAATGTTTGCCCCTTTCATGTTCATGTTCGTCTTTTGTTAAGAAATGAAATGTTTGCCCTTTCATGTTCGTTTTCTTTGTTAAGAAATGAAATGTTTGCGCCTTTCATGTTCTTTTTCTTTGTTAAGAAATGAAATGTTGCCCCTTTCATGTTCTTTTCCTTTGTTAAGAAATGAAATGTTGTCCCCTTACATGTTCGTTTCTTTGTTAAGAATTGAAATGTTGCCCCTTTCATGTTCGTCTTCTTTGTTAAGAAATGAAATGTTTGCACCTTTCATTCTCTTTCTTTGTTAAGAAATGAAATGTTGCGCCTTTCATGTTCTTTTTTTGTTAAGAAATGAAATGTTGCCCCTTTCATGTTCGTTTCTTTTGTTAAGAAATGAAATGTTTGCCCATTTCATGTTCGTCTTCTTTTTTAAGAAATGAAATGTTTTGCCCCTTTCATGTTCGTCTTCTTTGTTAAGAAATGAAATGTTTGCGCCTTTCATGTTCTTTTTCTTTGTTAAGAAACGAAATGTTGCGTCTTTCTGTTCTTTTCTTTGTTAAGAAATGAAAATGTTGTCCCTTTCATGTTCGTTTTCTTTGTTAAGAATTGAAATGTTCCCCTTTCATGTTCGTTTTCTTTGTTAAGAAATGAAATGTTTGCGCCTTTCATGTTCTTTTCTTTGTTAAGAAATGAAATGTTGTCCTTTCATGTTCGTTTTCTTTGTTAAGAATGAAATGTTGCCCCTTTCATGTTCGTCTTCTTTGTTAAGAAATGAAATGTTTGCGCCTTTCATGTTCGTTTTCTTTTGTTAAGAAATGAAATGTTGCCCTTTCATGTTCTTTTCCTCTTGTTAAGAAATGAAATGTTGCCCCTTTCATGTTCGTTTTCTTTGTTAAGAATTGAAATGTTTGCCCCTTTCATGTTC
>JADBJO010035228.1:10000-12517 GCA_016801955.1 Conus betulinus | reverse complement strand
AGAATGAAAGAATGAAAAAGGCCAGGCTCATCCGACCTCCGTCACTTAAAGAAGCAAAGACGAGAAGAAGAAGAGAAGAAGAAGAAGAAGAAGAAGAAGAAGACAGAAGAAGAAGAAGAAAGAAGAAGAAGAAGAAGAAGAAGGAGACGATGATGGAGATGAGAATGACAAGGCGTTGCCGTTGGACCTATCAAGTCAGTGACCTCATCAAAGGGTGAGGCAATGGTGCACGGAACAAGACACGTGGAGAAATAAACGTCGTCTGGCTCTACCCTAATCGCTTTTTAATGGCCCGCTAGTCGTTGGCTTGACTTGTGGGTGGCATGAACGTGACGCTGGTTCAGTCTGGTAGGGGGTGTGTAGCTTCGGCTTGGCTTTGCTTCCAGATTTCAGCCCAGAATGTAGCCTTTCACGTTGACTATCCACAGGCATTTTAATTTTTCCGTCTGCCACTTTCTTTATTGCCTCTTTAAAAACTTTATGATCTTGATGATCTCCACCTATCCCCTTCCGCTGCCCCCCCCCCCCCCCCACTTCCTCCCTCCACGTCCAATTCATCAATCAGCCCCTCACACACACACACACACACCCACACACACACCACACACACACACACACACACACACACACACACACACACACACACACACACACACACACACACCTTGTCCCCAACATTTTAGATGTTTTAAGAGTGTTAGTTTGTCTTTTTTCTTTTTTTTTTTTTAACTTTTTCTTTTAGTTGTCTTTCTTTTTTTCCCTTTTTCCTTTTTGTGGGTTAGTTTCTTCTTTCTGCATCCCGAAATTAAACTAATACATTTCAGAAATTTACCAGTACAAAAACACGTACACACTATATTAAGGACCATACCATGAGAGGATATGAATTTATTGTTGATTAACCACGTTTGTTTATACATCAGATCACAAACATTCATGAACAAAAAATGATAACACAAAATACATAAATACAAGGAAAAAAAAAAAAAGAGATCTAAGACTTAGAGAAAGAAAAAAAAAAAAAAAAGACAAAAGATAACAAACGACTGGCCGTTACCATCACCTGTCCATGCCATAAACAGCTGAAGTTAGTGAAGGTAAGATTTGCAACAAAATGTCGATGGGACATTCTTTCTGTTTTATGTTTGGTTTCGAAAACACCATAAAGATGTGAACTGATAATATTTTCCTTTCATACTTTTATTTGTAAATGTGAAATTCAGAGGGTATGAGAATTAAGTCAAGCGTTCTCTCAAATCTAAACTTACAATCACAACCATATAGGATTCAAAATTTCATATTTTTTGTTTACATATTTTGAAACTTTTGCCAGGAGCTGCCTACGTGAAGGCAGTGCCAATATATGTTGAATATTTTCTTTTTTTTTTCTCCCACAAAAAGGTTTTCCTTACTCTTCAATCCTTAAGGTCTGTAAAATAATATAGGCAGCCAATAATACAGGCAGCCACTATTTTGTCAATAATTTTAATTTGAAAACACCCTAGCTTTAAGTCTTTTGATTGTCCGATTTTGTGAAAAAGTTTTTAATCCCTACAGCTTCCTTCTGTTGTGTTACATTTGATTTATTGTACAAAAAAGTGGTCCTGTTGTATCTTGAGTTAACAAATGGCAATAAAGTGGACTCCCTTTCGAACTGAAAAACAAAATTTCAGCTTTTTCCTTTGTCAATTTTTCTTTCCAACCCCTCCACCAACCCCAACCAATAACTCTCTCTGTTTCTCTGTCAATCTGTCTCTCTGTCTCTGTCAGTCTGTCAGTCTGTCTGTCTGTCTGTCTGTCTGTCTCTCTCTCTCTCTCTCTGAGTCTCTCTCTCTTTCTGAGTAGACATCAGAATTCTGTAGACTTAAGAGCTTTAGGACATGATTTAACGACGAGCTTGAGTTTTGGGTCATGACCTTTTGTAAAGATTTGTTGTCTTTTCATGTAAGATTAATGTTAATATTTGTTTATCTAGCTGGTCTCCTTCTCCAATGCACCTCTTTCAGTCTGAAAACCTTTATTCTGAGTTATATCATATTAAACTGAGACTGGAGCCCCAATAACACTCTGCTAGATTTTACGTCACACTCGACTGCATTTCAACGGATACATTGTATTGTTGTCGTATTGTATCGTATCGTATCGTATCGTATCGTATCGTATATCGTATTGTATTTATTGTATATATGTATCGTATCGTATCGTATTGTATTGTATTGTATTTATTGTATCGTATTGTATTGTATCGTATTGCATTGTATCGTGTATCGTATTGTATTGTATTTATTGTATCGTATTGTATCGTATCGTTTTTCGTATTGTATTGTATTGCATTGTAATTGTTTTGTATTGTATTAAGTGTAGTGTAGTGTAGTCGTGTAGTGTAGTGTAGTGTAGTGTAGTGTAGTGTAGTGTAGTGTAGTGTAGTGTAGTGTACATATATGCATACCATTCATAAGTGTGAGTAGTGTAGTGTAGTGTAGTGTAGTGTAGTGTAGTGTAGTGTGGTGTGTAGTG
>JADBJO010035228.1:0-7500 GCA_016801955.1 Conus betulinus | reverse complement strand
CTACTTCTGGAAAACCCTTATGTTTCTTTACCACACTCGCTCGCCCATGGGTATAGCTTGTCAGTTCGACTTATGAAAGTGACCTGACCCCCGCTACTAGTTGCATTAATAACATAATCATGCTTTTAGATAGGTAAATTCCACACAAAAACTTTGATCACCAGTGGTAAAAAAAAAAAATCAAAAGAAAGAACTGCAGGGAATCAGAACTGGCTTGGAAGTTTTTGCATAATCTTGTTTATTTCAAACAAAAAAAAAAAAAAAAGGGGAAAAAAAAAAAAGAAAAATCGTCAGATGGAAGTGAAAACTAATCTTCATGAGAGAGGTCACAAAACAAGAGAACTGATGATGGTTGTGTCCCTGTTGGTTCTGCAGCAGTTGTACGAGGGTGCCGAGGAGTACCCCCGCGGTCGGTACTCCGCAGATGATGTGCTCAGCTCCAAGAACCTTGGACAGGGAGATAGCTGCTGCCGAGAGCTACCTGAGGGATGGGACAGAAGACCACATGGGCTACAGCACCAACCCTTACAAGAAAATCCCCCCGATTCCCACCAGTTCTGAAGGTCAGGGCAGCAGAGTCTGTGTGTGTGTGTGTGTGTGTGTGTGTGTGTGGTGTATGAGTGTGTGTGGGTGTAGGTGTAGGTGTGGGTGTGCGTGTGTTTCTTAAGTTAAAACATTCTTTGCCAAATAGTGATACAAGATGTATGAGTTTGAGTGCATGTGAGTGCTTGCGGGCCCCTGTGTGTGTGTGTGTGTGTGTGTGTGTGTGTGTGTGTGTGTGTGTGTGTGTGTAGTGAGAACACACACATGCATGCAATGTAGGAGGCAAACCATATTCAGTGGCAAACAAGTGTTGATTGAAAAAAAAAAAATAACAACTGCAAACAACATGTAACTGAAGGTAATATGTGCACAAGTATTAAATAACAGTGGAACAGCGGGAGATGATGATGTTTGGATCGTTTCTGTTTGAAACTGACGCCGTATTTGACTTTTTACAGATTTTTGACAAACATGAAATGTCTTGATTTGTTTCCCTTAAATATGCCAAGACACTCCTTAAAGTTGATGTTAAATCTACAAGCATGTATATATTTTTGTACAAATGTTTGTGATATGTGCAGTGTGTATTATGTAAGGGATGAATGAATTTGGAAAAAAAAAAAAAAAAAAAAGGGGGGGGGGGGGGGGGCATTCCCCAAAAGGGACACAACCCTTGTCTGTTTAAGGCATTCTCTGCACAAATTAGAATTATGTCCCCGTCTGAACATTTTAGTTTGTATTTTTGTACAGTCCAGCACTGGCGTGTGTGTGTGTGTGTGTGTGTGTGTGTGTGTGTGTGTGTGTAAAGAAAGAGGAGAGAGAGACTCAGAGACAGAGAAAGAGAGAGCAATATCAACTTAATTTACTCTTAGTCTCGCACTCGCTTTTCTTAAACAAATGAATCAATTTTGTTCATTCTGATACAGTGTTTCATTTTTGTTTTGTTTTTGTAAAGAAAAATTAAGACAAATCCTTGCCTTTTGTTGGTTTCATTTTTGTTTGTACTACCTGTTGTCTGGACATTGCTAAAAAAAAAAAAAAAAAAAAAAAAAAAAAATCCCTCCTGTGGAAGGTTTCATAAGACCAGATATTAAAAGCTTTCATATACTTCTGGATCTGGGACTGTTACAAAAAAAAAAAAAAGAGCCTAGACGTGGCTGTGCTTGTTTGGTGAGACAGAATGTACAACATGTGTGTATGTCTTCAAGTGGGCGTGGAAGATGAGACAACAACATCCGCCTCACGTCCCTCCCTTACCCTTCCCAATTGCCCTTACCCTCACCTCACAAAGACACGAAACAATTGAAAGAAAAAGAAAGAGGAAAAAACAACAACAACAACAACAACAAACAACAACAAACCAACCAACCCACCAACCCACGCACCCAGATTGAAGGTTGAAAGCCGTATCTGTTGATCAGCCCCAAGGTCAGCGCCCGTCCAATCAGAAGGCAGCTACATGCTGAGCTACCTGCGTGAGAAGGAGAAGAATCAGACGGTGGACAAGCCGTGGTACCGGGTGTACGGACTGCAGGACTACAAGCGCATGCAGAAAGAGATACGTCTGGGCACCCTGGGTCCTGACCTAGAGAATAATCAGTACAGGGAGAGGGTGAGTGAGTGAGTGACTCTGTGTGTGTGTGTGTGTGTGTGTGTGTGTGTGGTGTGTGTGAGTGTGTGTGTGTGTGTGTGTGTGTGTGTGTGTGTGTGTGTGTGTGTGTGGTGTGTGTGTGTGTGTGTGTGTGTGTGTGAGTGAGTGTGTGTGTGTGTGTGTGTGTGTGAGTGTGTGTGTGTGTGTGTGTGTGTGTGAGGTGTGTGTGTGTGTGTGTGTGTGTGTGTGTGTGTGTGTGTGTGTGTGTGTGTGGTGCATCTGCATGCATGCAAGGGTATTGACCTGGTGTATGCGTGTGCAGGTACAGGCATGCATTTATGTACACAAATGTTTTAACCTTCGTTGTATGAGTTTGTGTATGTTCATCTGTGGAAGTGTTTCAATCTGTCCTCTGTGTGTAAGTGTTTGTGTGCGAGTATTTGTGTGTGAATGTTTGTCTCTGTGTGTGTGTGTGTATGTGTGTGAATTTGTGTGTGTGTGCATATTGTGTGTGTGTGTGTGTGTGTGTGTGTGTGTGTGTGTGTGTGTGTGTGTGTGTGTGTGTGTGTGTGTGCGCATATGTTCAGTGGATCATTTTTGATGTTGCAGCGAGAGAAGATGCAAAGGCAGACGGAGTATGCCAAGTCGGTCAGAAATAAGAACACAAGGGAACTAATCACCCGCAAACCCCCCTCCTTCCCTAGACCTAAGGAGCAAGACGACATGTTGAACAAGCGAAAACTGGTGAGTGTCGACCTAAAACTTTGTTCATATTTGAGGCATGTGGAATTTCTGGCATACAGGAGCTCAACAGGGCTTTGTGGAAGCTTTATACTATCTAGCCGAGGGTGGCACTCTCGGCACAATTCCCTGCTACCGCACGCTTGCGTACGGCGCTCAGTCCCTGCCGATGTGCATGTTTTGCCACTTTTTGATTTATTTTTTACGGTAGCTAGACAACAACTGACAGTGTTGTGTTAGGTGTCATAAGAAAGGACAAACACTCAACTAATCGAACATAGTAATTTTGAATCATTTACTTTCAGTGTGTAGACACGACTGTGTGTTGAAAAAACATGTCTGACAAGTAAAAAAAATTCTTTGTTTACTTTCTATTCTGTTCTTTTACAACACCAAATCAGAATATAAAACGGACGAAAAAACATTTAAATCTTACCTTGCAAATCATCCAGGAGTCATCATGACTTCAAGTGCTTCATTGAGCGAGAAATGCTACCACCCCTTCGCCTCACCGACATTTTTTCCGGCACAGGAAATTCCAGCCATGCACGCTTAGCAGGAAAGCCCTGGTGCCACCAGTTCCTTTGTTTCAAAGCTGCTGAGGTCATCCAAGTTCACGATAGAGCACTGAAAGTAAGGTCTACAACTCGCTATGGCATCCCCAAGACTAGTTACAGAGCTTATTTCCCTTGGATCATTTCATGGAAAGTGTAGGAATTTTTTTGTGTTCCCTTCAACCGATAGTGGTTGACAGGGCAAAATATACTGTCTGTCCATCAGCCAGCCTTGGCTGACGCGGCTGCAAGGGAAAGAAATCCTATCAGCCACTATTGGCTGACACGGCTGGTTCAGCACTCCATACACACTATGTGACGTGCCAAAGTTATAGCACCAATGGAACATCCTTTTGTGTTTTTCTTTTTTTTTTTTTTTTAATTTTAGCTCACTAAATGAATGCTATTCAGACACAACAGTACAGACTGTATGCTTGACTAGTCAACAATACGCAGTTAGTTTTATGGAGTGAACATGGTGTACTTTTCTCTTCGTCTGATGGCGTTAGTTTGAAACGGGTCAAAGTGTGCACGTTTTACAGGCAAGGGGCAGCAGAACGAGTGCCGTCGTCTTTTCAAGAGGCAGTGGCTCTTCTGATCAGTGATGGCTCTGACAGTGAATGTGTTTTTATGATTGATGGAACACTCGATTGATGGAAAAATATTGTTTCATTCTTCTCAGTTCACTCACTGTTAGACAGTACAAATACAAGGTAAGGAGACTCTGGTCGCAGTTTTCCTGTAATAGGTATTTAATGACATTAGTTGAATTTTTCTGAAAATCTTGAATTGGGCTTATGAAAAATCTGTTAGGAAATCTGAAAAGTTAACGGTTTGTATCGTTTTTATGGTTTTGTGTATGTCTATTTTAAAGAAGAAAAAGAAAAGAGTGGCCAACAGTGTGTCACATCATGCATCATGACCCGGTCTGTATCACCACCTCTCCGTTCACTTAACTGTAATAAAGTGTGATGTGGGGATTGTCGACCGCCATTGTAAGGCCTCAGTGGAAGTCTTTGATTTCCTGACAAGGAGAGTGAAATCCTCTGAGGAAGAAATGTGGCCGCCTACAGTAGCAGCGATCTCTAACAGCCAGCTGGACGACTCTTACAATGATAGCATGGGCAGGAGTCATAGTGATGTCTCTTTCTTCTGAGCATGTTCAGTCACATACTCTGTGTGTGTGTGTGTGTGTGTGTGTGTGTGTGTGTGTGTTGTTTGTGTGTGTGTAGAGCTGTGAAAATAAGTCGACTTAATCTGACATCAGAAACAAACATCTTTTTCCCAGCAGCTGGAGGTCAGGTGGGCTCCACTGTCTTCCCATAGTGGCTGTGAGGGCACATTCTTTGTTTGTATCTTGGACGTGCAAAATGTATCTAGAGTTATCAATGAAGGTTTATGTAAGATACATGGGGAGGATGGAGGGAGAGCATGCTCGCATGAAAGAGAACTCTTCCAGGTGCCTTCCCCTGGAGAGCAGGAGCTGCTCATCTCCTGTGTACAAGACCTCTGGGAGATGTGAGTCAACAAACACAGCCACACACACAGTCATTGCACTCCATGAAGTAACAGATTGTGTTCCTGCAAACTACTGTTGGAGCATTTGTTGTTGTTGTTTTTTGTGCATAACACTCTTCTACCTGCAGCTACCTGAGTTTTTCAGCTGTTGTCATTTGCTAATGTTGGATTGTGTTGTGTTTGATGCCTCTCTCTCTTACACACACACACACACATGCACACACACACACACACACACACACACACACACACATACACACACACACACACACACACACACACCACACACACACACACACACACACACACACACACACACACACACACACACACACACACACGACACCACACACAGGCACACACAGGCACACACACACACACACACACACACACACACACACACCTGTCGTCATTTTCTGGAGTTTGAAGCATGCATGCCTGGTGGCATCTGTCCTGCAGGCCATAGAATATGCCAAGAGCGTCCCCAAACCTACGGTCAAGCCCCCCCAGCTCACCCCCTACAACAACTACCAGGTGGCCTCCAACATGTCGCCCATCGCCAAGCCATCCAAGGACCAGCAGCTGCCTCCCTCCCCGCCCGAGGAACCCACGGCGGACGTCCTTGACCTTCAGAAGCTGCATGAACGTCACGAGCAGGACAAGCGCAACGCGGAAATCATCAGGCAGAAGACTCAGGGGATCATTTCCTAGCTGGCTGTGTGGAACGCATTTCAGAGGAGGACCGATGTATGAGTGTGTGTGAACATGAATAGTATTATGGGGCATATGCTTGTTGACATAGACGCATGCAGCAGAACTTCCTTGACCAATGAGTGCATTGTTGATATGATTCATGGTTTTGGCATGCAAGTGTGGACTTTTTTTTTTTTTTTTGCATGTAAATGTGGACTTTTGCATCCTGTCAAGTGTGTGCGTGTGTGTTGGGTACGTGTGTGTGTGTGTGTGTGTGTGTGTGTGTGTGTGTGTGTGTGTGTGTGTGTGTGTGAGAGAGCGAGAGAGAGAGAGAGAGAGAGAGAGAGAGAGAGAGAGAAACATATTTGGTTTATTTTTGTTTGCAACGATTGCCCAGTTTTACTCCAAGTCTTGTCTTAGAGAATGCACCATGCTTAGAGAATAGAATCTCGTTAGGAAAACTGTGTGCTAATCATTCAGTTTGTTGGATTAGTTAATGATGCTTCTTGTTGTTGCTCAGTTATCTGTATATATAATCTAAATACTTCATGAAAAAAGATGGAAAAGATTTGAAGTGAGGAAAAGGAGCTGAACTAAAAGCGCTTGTCCAGGTATGCAAGTTCACAATGTTCATGGACATATCGTTCTGTGTGCATGGTTGTGCCTGAATGTTTTTACTTCAACTCACCATTATCATTTTCAATGGAGTGTATTGTGGGTTGTGTGTGTGCTCTGGTGGATGTGGGGGAGGCAGATTAGTTAGAGTGAAATCGACTTCTGTCTCCAGGTTTGAAGACAAGGTGATTCAGTATTGATCTTGGTGATTTGTTAGTGACTTAAGTTCACATGAAGTGTTCTGTTCTGCTGCCACCATCCTTCCTCCTCTTCTTTTTTTTTTTTTTTTTTTTTTTTTTTTTCAAAGTGTAGTGGAACTATTCTCTGGACTAAGATCTATTTATTTATCAGCAAAAAAAAAAAAAAAAAAGTACTCATATGTTAAAACGTTTAATTACAGGCATAGAGATGTGATGGAAGTGTTGTAGATGTTTTCAGATGAAAAGAGAATCATTAAGCTTTTTTGCCATTTTGCTCACCAGTAAGATTAATTTTCTAGAGGAGCTGTGTGGAGAATTCTCCCACTGCCTCCTGTCGTTCTGTGGGACATGTGATGGACATCGAGAAAGGGCAGTTCTGAGCAGTGGGTGAGAGCATTGAAAAGTTATTCCAGCGAGGAATTTCTTCAGATGTTAAAACAAAGTGAAATGTTTCATGGAGTTAAATCAGGGAAGTAGAAGAACGTGCAGAAGTTTCAGTATTCAGTGCAGCTATTCTACCTGCTTGGACTTGTGTGCAGGTGTATTGTCCCTAAAGGATTTTGAGTCCCTGCATCCCACTATCTGGCCTTGTTTTATTGTAGAAAATGAGCACTTCTGCCAGTCTCTGTAGTACTTGGCACCGACAGTCTCTCCTGACCTAGAAGGCTTAGTTAAAAAACAATTCCCTTGGTACTGAAAACAATTGTGGACAGACCTTTCTTTCGAAAGCAAGATCTTACGACATGAGGAGAATGTCTTTTGAAATCAAGCCTTATTTCATTGTTTGTTTGTTTTAGTTGTTTAAAACTTTTGTGATGGAATTTTTTTTTAGCCTCATTTTTGTTTTCTTGCATTCTTAACAAAACCTAATGTCCTATCTTCTGTGACTATCTCATCCACGAGCCTTATAATTATATATTTTCATACTATTTGAAGGCGAGTTTTGGCAGAATGCACACTCTATCCCTCATTTTTGAGCTTCAGAATAATCGGATCTGATGCATGCTTTGCTGTCCTGTCTCAACTTCTGTGATGAACGTACAAT
>JADBJO010035227.1:0-12517 GCA_016801955.1 Conus betulinus | reverse complement strand
GGCCAAGGGCCAGTAATCAAAAACCATCGGTTTGCTTTCCTACACTTTCTGCCCTCCTCCCCAACCCTTGTTTCTTTCCCACCCCGCTTATTCCTCATCCCCAACCAACCCTTTTCCCCTCTAAGCGCCCTCTCTCTCACTCTCTGTCTCTTTCTCTCTCTGCGTACGCGCACGCATGTGTGTGTATGTGCTGCACGTGTTGTTGCGTTTTGCGTGTGTGTGGTGTGTGTGTCTGTGTGTGTGTGTGCGCGCGCGCGCGCCGCGCGTGCGTGCGTGCGTGCTGCCTGTTGTGTGCGTGCTTGCGTGCGTGCTTATCGTGCCTATCGTGCGTGCGTGCGTGCGTGTGTTGTGTGTGTGTGTGTGTGTGTGTGTGTGTGCGTGCGTGCGTGCGTGCGGTGCGTGCGTGCGTGCGTGTGCGTGTGTGTGTGTGTGGTGTGTGTGTGTGTGTGTGTGTGTGTGTGTGTGTGTGTGCGCGCGCGCGCGCGCGCGTTCGCGCGCGGCTTTTGATTACCTCAGGGAGGTGGCAAATGAAAGCGATGAATCCAACAGGATAAGAGGGAAGAAAAAAAAAAACTTTCTGAAATTGGACAGCTGCGAAAGGCACCCTCCCTCTCTGTCCCTCTTCCTCTCCCACCCCACCCTCCAACCCAACCCAACCCCTCTCTCTTACTCACTCATTCGCCCTCCCACCTCCGCTCCTTTCCGAGTGACTCGGAGCAAAAGACACGTCGCTCTGAGGAGACATTCACTGTCCTGTGTTCATCATTGTCTGAAAAAAAAAGGAAAGACAAGGAACATGGGGAGAGGAACAGTGGGCTATCAGGGGTGGAGGTCGGGGAGGAGTGGGAGCAGGTGGGGAGGAGGAGGGGGAAGAGCTGACGAGGGAGGAGTGGGAACAGAGGGGAGAAGAAAGAGGAGCTGAAGAGGCGACTGGTTAAGATCAACCTTCGATGATCATGACCACGGTTGGGGGCGCGTCACAGAGTGAACGAGCGAGTGAGTGTCTCTCCCCCCCCTGTGTGTGTGTGTGTGTGTGTGTGGTGTGTGTGTGTGTGTGTGGTGTGTGTGTGTGTATACGTGTGAGTGGTGTGTGAGTGTGTGTGTGTGTGTGTGTGTGTGTGTGTGTGTGTGTGTGTGTGTGTGTTTGTGTGTGTGTGTGTGTGTGTGTGTGTGTGTGTGTGAGTGTGTGTGTGTGTGTGTGTGGTGTGTGTGTGTGTGTGTGTGTGTGTGTGGTGTGTGTGTGAGTGAGTGAGATAGATAGATAGATAGATAGATAGATAGACAGACAAGACAGATAGATTGATAGATAGATAGACATAGAGAGAGAGAGAGAGAGAGAGAGAGAGAGAGAGAGCGAGCGAGAGAGAGAGAGAGAGTGTGTGTGTTAGTGTGTGCGTGAGTGTGTGCATGCGTGCGTACCTGCACTCGTGCGCGTATGTGTGTGTTGTGTGTGAGTATGTGGAAGTGAAAATATTTGCGTATGTGTGCGCGCGCATGCCTGCGTATGCGAGTTACTGTGTGTGTGTGTGTGTGTGTGTGTGTGTGTGTGTGTGTGTGTGTGTGTGTGTGTGTGTGTGTGTGTTTCAGAGAGAGGAGAGAGAGAGAGAGAGAGAGAGAGAGAGACTCTTATTCTTATTGCATTCCAACTGTTATTACTTGAATTCTAGACAGCATCCGGACGTTTATCTGAATGAATTAACCCCCATTAGCAACTTCCCGAAGACGGACTGAATATCGAACCCTTGAAAATACCGTAAACTAAAGGGATACGCTATTAGCGCATAAACAGCACCTTCATATCAACTGTCGCATATCTACGCACTGAGACTTGACAGAAATACCGTCTGACTCTGCGAATAGTTTCATCAGTTCGTGCATAATCAGTTCCGTCCGTACGGCATATGAATGTGGTTTTCACACTGTTTCACTGCGCGTGCGCGTGCGCGCGCGCGCGTGTGTGTGTGTGTGTGTGTGTGTGTGTGTGTGTGTGTGTGTGTGTGTGTGTGTGTGTGTGTGAGAGAGAGAGAGAGAGAGAGAGAGAGAGAGAGAGAGAGAGGAGAGGAGGGAGAGAGAGACGTGCACTTGTCATTATTTGACCTTTCAGCAGCATTCGACCCCCGTCCTATCGGTCATAACTTCTCCTCAGTGGCTAAACAATAATTTCCCTCTGACACTCGCCTCATGTCTTTTCGCACGGCCAAATCCTAACGATTCATCACCAACCTTTATCAGTGTCATTCATGGGTCTTTTCTTACGGTGTTCCTCAGGGATCATTCCGAGGTCCCGTCCTTTTCATCCTATAAGCTCGCCAGCCATTTGATCAGTGAAGCGCAACATTGACCGTAATGTGATCGTTATCTATGATCAGCGGCACACAAGGAAACCACGTCAGATGATGAATGCTTCACGCTTTCGTCCTTGAACAAACAATCCCACTGACTTTTACCAATCAGCAAAGTAGGTCTAATGCTTTATTTTCTTCCACTCAGTTTGCAAGGAAACTGAAGAACTAAAAACCTGCATTTTGATTACGATGAACTTATTTTGATGTTTCAGTTTGTGTGAAATTTGTATGCATTGTAATTTGTGTGTACGTGCGCGCGCGCGTGTGTGTGTATATGTGTATTTCTATCTATGTATGTATTTATCGCGCGTGTGTGTATGCGCGCGCGCGTGTGTGTGTATGTAAGTGCGCGTGTGTGTGTATGTGTGTGTGCGTGCGTGTGTGTGTGTGTGTGTGTGTGTGTGTGTGTGTGTGTGTGTGTGTGTGTGTGTGTGTGTGTGCGTGCGTGTGTGTGTGGTCGTGCGCGCGTACGTGCGTGTGAGTGTGCGCGCGCGCGCACGCGCGCGTGTGTGTGTGAGCGCATACATGTGAGCGTGTGCGTGTGTGTGTGTGTGTGTGTGTGTGTGTGTGTGTGTGTGTGTGCGCACGCGCACGTGCGTGTTAAGTTTTGTGACATGTTTTGTTGAAATTTTGTGATCTGATGGGATGAAATATCCAATGGATTTTACTTAAACTTGAAGTTTGTTTGTTTGTTGTTTCTGGAGGGGCGGGGAAGGAGGAAGGGGAGGGATGGGGGTCAGCTCTGATCGCTCCGAAGCCTCACTGCGCTCATTGTACGGAATGTCTTGACCGTTTTGTCGAAAACTCCATGCCCTACCCTCACCCTTCCCTACTCTCCGTCTCACCCCCCCGCCCGCCCCCACCCTCCCCTTCCCGTTCCCCTCCTCCTGTCCTGTTGACTCATCCTGACTTCCCTGAAGGATGCTGGCATTTCTGTCCGGGTCTGAGACAAGGGAAACCATCCCATCACGAACGGGAAGAGGTGTGAAGGGGGGAGATGGAGGAGGTGCTTGGAGGCAAGGGGCAGAAAGGGGGTGGGGTGGGGGGGGGACATCAAAGGGGGAGAGAAGGGAAAGGGCGTGAAGAGACTCATCAAAGAGATGGACAAGATGCAGACACAGCGGCGAGGAGTGGCGAAGTCTGGAATCGACAGGAGCCATTGAAGTCGGCCCGGTTTTTTACGGATCCTGTCATTGTCACCTAACGCGCTTGTGCGTGTCTATTGAATTGCATAATTTATTTGCTTCCCTCTCTCTATAAAGGGAGAATGTTTTCACAAGAGAGAGAGAGAGAGAGAGAGAGAGAGAGAGAGAAGGGATGTGTGTGTGTGTGTGTGTGTGTGCGCGCGCGCGCGCATATGTGTGTAAGTGTGTGTGTGTGTGTGTGTGTGTTGTGTGAGAGAGAGAGAGAGAGAGAGAGAGAGAGAGAGAGAGGGACGGACCGACACAGAGACAGCCAGACAGAGGTGGGGGGGGGGGGGGGGTGGGGGGGGGGGGGGGGGGGGGGGGGGGGGGGGGGGTGGGGGGGAAGTGGGTGGAGGGGAAATAGGCCAGACAGACAAAGATGGAGACGGAGTCAGACTAAGGCAAACAGTGAAGAAATACTGCTCCCTTTCTCCCTCTTCTCTCCCTGAATCTCAACATCTCTATCCCATCTGCGCCTTTACCTCTAACCCTTGTCCTCCCACATTGCAGTCCTCTCGTGCGTGTGTGTGGTTGTGTGTGTGTGTGGTGTTTTTTGTGTGCGCGTTGCCACTGCCTGCCTGCGTGCGTGCGTGTGGTGTGTGTGTGTGTGTTTGTGTGTGTGTGTGTGTGTGTGTTGTTCTGTGTGTGTGTGTGTTTACGTGTGTTTGTGTGTGTGTGTGTGTGGTGCCGCTGTGTGGCGCACGTGTGAGTGTGTGTGTGTGTTGTACAGAGCATGCGGACACCGATGCCTGCAGTGCGAACGTGGTCGTGATTGCCACGCGAGCGCGCAGCGTGTGTAGATGCGTGCGGTCGCGCAGGTGAGATGGCGTGAAGTGTGTGTGTATACACACACCAGCTGCTGTGTGTGCGTGTGTGTGTGCGTGCGTGGTGGTACCGGCGGTGACGCAAGTGCGTTTATGTGTGTATGAATGTATGTTTGTTTGTTGTTTTAGTGCGTGTTGACTTTTGATTGTAATGTGTGTGTGTGTGGCTGGTGCTGTGGTGGGTTGTGCTTGTTCTGTTCGCAGTGGTGTGCATGGGGCTGTAGGTGTGTTTTGTACGTGCGTGCGGACAGGTCGGCAGACGGCATGCGTGGACGGGCTGAGTGAGTAGTGTGTATGTGTGTTTGCGTGTGTGTGTGTGTGTCGGTGTGTGTGTGGGGGTGTGTGTGTCGGTGTGTGTGTGTGTATGGTGTGTGTGTGTGACGAGAGAGCGTAGCGCGCAGCGAGCGGTGGTATGTACATGCATATGTGTGTCTGTGTGCGTGTGCGTGTGTGTGGGGGTGTGTGTGTGTGTGGAGTGTGTTGTGTGGTGTGTGTGTTGTGGGTGTGTAGTGCGGACGCAGCGCGTCGAGTGTGGTACCGGTTTGAGTGTGGTGGAGTAGTGGTGGTTTGTGTGGGGTGGTGTGTGTGTGGTGTGGGGTGAGTGTCGGTGTGCGAGGATGTGGGTTGTGTGTGTGTGAGCGGAGCGCTTGCGCGCGCGAGCAGTGAATTGCATGACTCTGTGTGTTGTGGTGTGGTGTGTGGTGTGTGATGTGTGTGTGTGGCGTGCGTGTGTGTGTGTGGTGTGTGTGTGGGTGTGGGGGTGTGTGTGTGTAGTACGTGTGTGGTGTGGCGCGCAGAGCGCGTTCGCGCGTAGAGTGTTTAAACGGAAACAAAAGTAATAGTTGCTGAGCGAGCGCGTAGATACTCGTTTAGTCCTTGGAATGTGACCAGAAGACTGAGGCAAAGGCAGAGAGAGAGAGGAGAGAGAGAGAGGAGAGAGAGAGGAGAGACAGACAGGACAAGACAGGCAAGCGAGCCAGAGAACAGAGACAGAGAGAGATAGAGAGAGAGAAGAGCGAAAGAAGAAGAGAAGACGAAGAAGAGAATTGAGGAGAAACGGAGAAGAAGGGGGGACAGAGCACAGAAGAGCGAGGACAGACAGACGCACGGGCCTTTAGAGAGGGACGAGTGGCATTAAAGGATGTCGCATGACGAAAGACGGAGAATTAAATCCCTCCAGATGTGCCTTCTGACCATTTATCTTTTGCATGAACACATGGGCGCATGTGCATCGAGCAATAAACGCACACTCTTCCAACCAACACACACACACACACACCCCACACACACACACACCACAACACACACACACAAGCACCACAGTGACGCGCGCGCGCGCGGACGCGCGCGCGAGCGCTCCCCTTGTCTTGTAAGACATCTCTCGATTGACATCCTTCCGGTTCAGTGTCACATTCCAGAGATAAAGATATCTACGCGGCGCTGAAAACCAATTTGTATTCCGTTTTAAACACAAAACCATCAACATCACAAACAGCAACAGCACACACGCAACAACAAAGGACACACTCATCCACTAACATACACACACACACTCACACAATTACACGAGAAGATTAGGGCAGCACACAACCACACCCAACACACACACAATCACCACGCACAACACACACACAGGCAACAAACCACCACACAGAATAAACGCAACTGGAGCGTGCGACTCTCAGTACTGATGCAAGCACAACCGACGTAATGTAACCCAGACACGAGCAAAGCGTATACATGCTCCGCGCTCGCAATAGACGCTGAAAAAACAAAGACGCACTCTGCCGTTTGTTACACTGTTTGCTGTCGAAAAGAGAGCTCAAGACGAAGGGAGCAATCACAGTTCGAAGACAATCCGATCATCTTAGGAATCCAGGGTAGAGAGTGGATGGGATAGAGGAAATAATTAGAGAGAACAACGGGCGATGGGATGAAGAGAGATGAGAGAATGATGCTGTGATAATCTTCATTCCAAGATTGACAGACAAAGCCAAAAGGATGCTTTTGTTTTCCTTCGATTGCCCCGGAGACCCCTGGAACAAAGGACAAATTAACTCATCAACACTTTTAATAAACATTAAACTGAAAAAAAAGCAAAGCGGGGGTGTGGGAAGATGGAAGAAGAAGAAGGAAAACTAACCAGAAACAAGGGTTGGGGGGAGGAGCCGTGGGCGGAGGAAGAGGTGGGTAAACATACATGATGATTACATATGCATAAAAGAAAATATACATATATACTTAAACACACACGCACTCTCTCTCCTTCATCTCTTTCACCCACACACACACACACACACACACAACTAAACACACGACCCACACAAGCCACACGCAGAAACATACACACAATGACCCCACCCACCACCTGGCGAGAAAACACGAGCGAGAATCGGAACAGCGGCGCAACAGCATAACAAGTAGTACAACAGCAAAGATAGGGGTAAGGGAAGAGAAAAAAGTATGAAACGCTGTTTATATTACAACGAAGAACATGACATCTCTAGTGTCCAGCAATAATATATCAATAATTCGTTTTTTTTTTAAACTTTTCTTTTCCATACATTCACTCTTTCCCTTTATCTTCTTAACATTATGTATACTTGCTTTTGGTTGCACTAGTAGGTTCTAAGACTCATATATGCACCTGTATATCTTCTATTATGTGCTTTGATTACGTACGGGGAGCCAGCGCGATGGCGAGAGAGACGAGAGGGGACAGAGAGAGACGCAGGCACGGCCTGTATAAAAATGTAACCCGAAGCCCTCAACAGGCATATTTTACTAACGTTATCACTATCACTTTCAAGCGGAGGACTCAGTGGGCCTCTTGAGGGGGCATCGAGTGTAGAGTTCGCAATCGAGGAGAGATTACCAGTGATTAGATGGACGGGAAGGCCAATCGACTTGAAAAGTACCACCACGCGAATTCGAAAGCAGAACAAGAGGGGGATTATGGTAGAGTGTGGTCTGGTCGTGAACGCGCGACAGAGCTCACCGGAGAAGGTAGGAGTAGGGATGGGTTTTTTTTTTTTTTTTTTTTTGGGGGGGGGGGGTGGGGTGGGGAGGAGGAGAGAGGAGGAGAGAGGAGGAGGGGCGACTTTGTACGAGAGATACTACCGGAGATGAGGACGCCGAGAGAAGAAGCTTTCACGGAGCGAAGAGGAGACAGAGAACAGACAGACAGACAGGACAGACAGACCAGAGCAACTAATAATCATACCATTTCCATCGGTAACGAACAGGATCACCCCACAAATCACCGCAAAACTCTCCATCCAGGACACACAACACACACACACACCACACCCCTCTCTCTCTCTCTCACTCTCGTTCTCTCATCTCTCGCACCCTCCAATCACGATGAGTCTCTGCATTACTGGATCGGCTGATTTTGTCTGTCTCTTCTGCTTCGCCTGTCCGCACAATACCCCGTTACACTTGCTATAAAATCTATACATACATACATAACATCTCATACATACATATCATAAACAATACTGCAATTACAGAGAGGAGGAGAGCGAGAGATTGAGAGCGAGCGAGCGAGAGGAGACAGATAGAGGAGTATGAGCAGGGACGCGGGAGGGGAAGGGCAAGGAGGAGGAGAAGACAGGAGGGATGAGGAGAGGCCTGTACCATTGGCTGCTTATCTTCCTTTCTTCGTTTCTATTTTGGATACAAAACTCTTCCATCCTCATACTAATCACGTCCTCCCCCCCCCCAACTCCCGTCCCCCCCCATCCCCCCCCCCCCCCCCCGCCCCCCCCCCCCCCAACCACCCAACCCCACCCCCACACCAACCCCCGGCACCACACACCCCCCCCCCCCCCCCCACCCCCCACCCCCCCCCCCCCCCCCCCACCACCTCCAAGCCGCCACTTCTTCCAACCATTACTCGTTATTGCCATAACAGGCCGAGGACGGTTGTGATAAAGTCAATTTAAAACGAAACCGCTTCTGATACAGCTGCATTCTCTCTCTCCGTCTTCTCTCTCTCTCTTCTCTTTCTCTACTCTTCTCTCTCTCTCTCTCTCTCCACACTCAAAAATTTCTGTTCTGTTTACACTGTGTTATTTTGTTCTCTCTCTTTTTCCCCGCCTTAATTCTTTTGTCCTGATGGCAAATGCTGAAAACATTTGGAATTTTGTAGAGGACTCAACTGATTGAGATTTCAGAGGGCTTGATAATACCAACGCAACATAATAATAATCAGAGCTATATACCCCCACGAATACTGTCACTTAATTCGAAGGTCACTTCTCTCTCTCTCTCCTCTTCTTCTCTCCTCTCTCTCTCTCCTTCTCTCTCTATCTTCTCTCATATGTCACTTCTATTCGCAGGAACATCTCGCTCTCTCCTCTCTCTCTCTCTCTCTCTCTCTCCACACTTCAACCACCCCTCCTGTCCCAGTAGCCTTACCCTCCCCTATATCCTTCACACCGCACCGCCCAGATCTCTACTCCAGTCACTTCGCCCATCTCATCTCTCCTCTCTCTATCTCATCTCTCTGTACTCCCTGTGAGTTCTGTCTCACACGTCAACTCGTGTGTGTGTGGGCGTGCGTGTGTGCTGTGTGTGTTGTGTGTGTGTGTGTGTCGTGTGTGTGTGTCATGGGTGTGTGTGTGCTGGGTGTGGTGTGTGTGACAAATGACTTCCATTGTTAAAAGATATACTAGATTATCTCAAGTGTTGTAAATGTTGGTCTACGTCAGCATGGACTAGCAATTTATGTTTTATTTTGGCTTGTTTGTTTTCATTTTCATGTTATTGCCTTTTAAAACTGCCCCTTCCTCCATACCCGAAAGGAGGCAAAAGGAACAAATCTTGTTATTGTGTGTGTGTGTGTGAGTGGTGTGTGGTGTGTGTGTGTGTGATGGTAGAGACGAGAGAGAGCGAGGCAGAGGAGTGGAGAGAGAGAGAGCGAAACAGAAACAAAGGAGGAGAAAGAGACAGAGACGAGACAGAAACAAAGAGTTGAGAAAGAGACAGGACACACTTGACAGACAGAGCGACAGAGACAGAAACAAAGAGTGAGAAAGAGATAGAGACAGAGAGACAGAGACAGAAACAGAGATAGGAAGAAGGAGAGCGAGGAAAAAGGGGGGACAACACACACACAACACACCACACACACACACACACACACACACACACACACACACCACAGTCAGTTCAGTTCAGTAGTTTTATTTTAAAGTCTTTTCATCACAAGCCCCCCCCCATCTTAAGACCGTCCTCTCCTCTATTCTCTCTTCTCTCTCTCTCTCTTCTCTCTCTCTCTCTCTTCTCTCTCCACACACACACACACACAAACACACACACACACACAAACACCAACAACACAACCACATAATACATACAACCGCACGCGCGTTGTGAAACTCTCTCTCTCTCGCTCTCTCCTCTCTCTCTCTCTCACACACACCACACAACAACACATAAACACAACACGCGCGCCCGACACACAACACACACAAACACACACACCACACACACAAAAACACACACAAACACACACACAGCAACTAATCGTACCATCTCCATCTCTACGACAGGATCATGCTTCACCATCACCGCCATACTCTTTCACCCACACACACACACACACACACACACACACAACACACACACACACACACACACATTCACGCACTTCTACGCCTTCCCACAAGCGCACTCATTCACTCTCTCTCCTCTCTCTTTCTCTTCTCTCCTCTCTCTCCTCTCTCTCTCTGTCAAACACACACACACACACACACACACAAACACACAACACACACACACACACGCACGCACGCACGCACGCACGCACGCACACACACACACACACACACACACACACACACACACACACACACAGACGGACAACAACCACTCTACTATCTCCATATCCACAGCATCATCACTTCCACCCCCATTGCCCTCCCCGAACACGATCCAACCATCATCACGATCAAGGCGATCAGCACGTTGTGCGTGAGTAAGATCCGGATTTGTCCCTCTCTCACCAAACAGAGTTGGGGAGTCAGGGAATGCAGTGGAGAGCGCACTCACATCGATTTGTCCGCTACACGGACGTTGGGAATATTTCCCATTGAACACACTGTCTGTTTTCCGTGTGGTGTCGCCGACGGCACGGATGTTGGCAACGCAGGGCTGCGCTGTCTCGATACTGTTGGCGCATGTGTTACCGCCAGTGTGAACTACATCTCGTGGATGCTCTGTTCGCGTTTAATCACCATGTCTTAAGTTTGGGATTCTAGCTTCGGGCTTGTTCGTGAAGGGTGGCGGTGACTTGTTTGCGTTTTTATTTGCCTTTCCAGCTTCTGGACTTCGGAGCAGTTTTGGGAGCATTTCGAACTCAAGTCCGGGTGTGGTTGAGGCGGTTTCGGATAATGTGGCCGGTAGTTTCAGTTGTTAGTCGGTGACACATTTTAGATTGTTGCGTATTGGGATTCGAGGTTGGAAATCTTCGACTGAGTTTTGGACGTAGTGGGATTATCACAGACATGGAGAATCGTCGATGTGCAGGTATGGGGAGTGTGTGTGTGTGTGTGTGTGTGTGTGTGTGTGTGTGTGTGTGTGTGTGTGTGTGTATTTGTGTGTCTGTCTGTCTGTCTGTCTGTGTCTGTGCGTGTCTGTGTTTATCCGTCTGTGTGTGTGTCTGTGTGTGTGAGACGTGTGTGTGTATGTTTGTGTGAGTGATGCTCACCCGCGTGTGTGTGTATGGCTGTGTGCGCGCGCATGTATTTTTGCATGTGTGGCTCACTCAAACTCTGTGTGTGTGTGTGTGTGTGTGTGTGTGTGTGTGTGTGTCTAGTTGTTGATGCAGCAAGTTGATATTTTTTGTAATGGCTTCGTCCAGCACGTTTCATCAAGTCTGAAGACACCCCCCCCCCCCTCCCCGCCCTCTCTCTCTCTCTCTCTCTCACATATTCTCCTGCTTTGCTGTCTCTCTCGTGTACTTCTGTTTGTTATTATCTGCTCATGTTTCATAGACAAAAGTGTGAACATTGCACCTAACTTGATAGATATGATTCACCTTTTGATTGGCGTTAATGCGCATTGTTTTCTTGTATGCAAAGTGTATCCAGGGTGCAGACACCATCCATCGGAAAAAACAATGTGAACAAAGCGTACTTCGAAAGGAGGAAACTATTGATATCTGCTATTAGTTTTAAGGCGAAACGAGCTGTTCATTTCGTTGTTAACCCAAGTGTCGTCTGTGTGTTGAGAGCTTGGAAAAAAAACGTGTAGTATTATCATTTCTTTTGAATAGTGCTGGATAGACCTTTTTATATTCTTCCTTTCACTTCTTCACGCATGCATGCATGCAAACACATACACAATTATCACAATATACACACACGAGCGCGCACGCGCGCGCGCGCGCACACACACACACACACACCGCGCGCGCGCGCGGCGCGCGCGCGCGCGCGCGCGACAGCTAGAGACAGAGACTGAAGGGGTACAATCCTGTCATGTGTATGTCATAGACAGCCATTTTGCGTTGCTTCCTGTTCAGACGCATTCGTTTGTTACACTGAAAGTCATTGAACCGCCCCCTAAGCAGGCATAAGTCAGTGGGGCCCTGGAACTGCAAGTCAGCGGGTGAATTACGAAATAAATTGAAAGTTAACACGCCCTGGTGAATCCTGTGGTTGTTTTTTTTTTGTATTTTGTTTTTTTGTATTATTTCTTTATAGCTCACTTCTTTAGCTGTTTGGCTGGTCACCCCAGTTGTTTGGAAAAGAAAAAATCATTCGGTGTCCTGTATTGTGCCATGTCAAACTCTTGCAAGTTAAGGCAGTCGGAAAGCTCTGCTTTGTCGCATTAATTTCGTGGCTACACAGGGACCCGTCGAAAAGAGGGACAGCCATTGAGGTAAACAAGCTTCACTGGGTGGGGTTTTTTTTTGTTAACTTGTGGACAGAGCATGTTTGGACGGATGAGAACTTTACTTGTGGTCGCAAGGATTGCAGTATGGAGTGTGTTGACTGTCTTGCTGAGAGGAGTAAATTATTTGCAAATTAACATTACAGTTTTCCCCCTTAGAACTTCTAGTGAAGTATTAATATTATGTTGGCCTCCCAAAAGTGTCAGTTTTTTGTATAATTGTTAGCAAATATAAGCAAGCAGATTATGACGAGAAGAATGA
>JADBJO010035226.1:7500-12518 GCA_016801955.1 Conus betulinus | reverse complement strand
ATATTGCACCAGAAAGATGACCAGTAAGAATCACAAAGACTTGTCAAAGAGGAAAACCTGTGGTGTGTGGTGTGTGTTGTGTGTGTGTGTGTGTGTGTGTGTGTGTGTGTGTGTGTGTGTGTGTGTGTGTTATGAGTGTGCATGTTTTAGTGTGTTAGTGTGTTATCGTTTAGTATGTGTGTGTGTGTGTGTGTGTGGTGTGTGTGTTGTGTGTGTGTGTGTGTGTGTGTGTGTGTGTGTGTGTGCTGTGTGTGTGTGTGTATGTGTGTGTGTGTGTGTGTGTGGTGTGTGTGTGGTGTGTGTGTGTGTGTGTGCGCGCGCGCGCTCGCGCGTGCGTGCGTGTGCGTGTGTGTGTATGAGTGTTAGTGTTAGTGTTAGTGTGTGTGTGTGTGTGTGTGTGTGTGTGTGTGTGTGTGTGTGTGTGTGTGTGCTTGTGTGTTTTTGTGTGTGTGCGTGCATGTGTGTGTTCGTGCATGTGCGTGTTCGTGGCGTGTGTGTGTGTGTGTGTGTGTGTGTGTGTGTTGTGTGTGTGTGTGTGTGTGTGTGTGTGTGTGTGTGTGTGTGTATGTGTAGGTATGTATGCATGTATGTGTGTGTGTGTGTGTGTGTGTGTGTGCGTGCGTGAGTGTGTGTGTGTGTGTGTGTGTGTGTGTGTGTGTGTGTGTGTGTGTGCGTGCGCGCGCGTGCGCGCGTGCGCACGCACCGAGATTTACATTTCCATCATTTGACAGAACAGGTTCCAGTGACTCCACTGAGCACGACGCACTCACCCTGCAAACAAAAGCAAAAGCAAACTAAGCTGCAAACAGACAAAAACCAACACCCGACATCACTGCAACGATGATAAAATGCCACCCGCATCACCGCGGGTTCATGGCAGTCATTAGAATCACGCCCACCGTCCTTCATCTGTCTGGGGTTTTCCCCCACATCATCAACCGGCGTGCCCGCATCTCATGCCGTTCTTGAATCCCCGTGAGGAGGGGGACCAGAATAATTGCTTTTTTTTTTTTTTTGCTTGGAATCCCAGCAATTTGGTATTGGAGGTAACAAGGTCGCTTGACCACCTTGCCCCAAATGCCACAAAGGACCCACAGGGACAACAATTCCGGAACAAAACCTTGAGCACAAACAAAATAATGACCCAAAATAAAAAAAATAAAAAATAATGTATATAACCTGATTGCATCTTGATTGTACTTTGCGGGAGTGTTACAAGAAGCCGGGGTGAGTGTTCTCAGTCTGACATCTCCCACTCAGAGAAATTTAGAAAGAGAGGGGGTTAGTCACCGCCAAGGACACAGACAAACAAAGGCACAGGACTAGACACCTTGTAGTCCTGTACTCTGTTTGTCTATGACCTTGGCGGTAACTAACCCCTCTCTTTCTATATTTTGCTTCATGTTCCGCCCTCGGTCACACCTTCTCCCAGACTGGAAGATTCAGACGAAAAAACAAAACAGTAAAGAATATAAACCTTCTCATGGCAGATACAAAAAAAAAAGCTTCTTTGCATAAATTCTTAGGTAAAACCAAATGAAAAAACACTTACTTGGAGATGAGGTTTTAACACAAAAACGATAGGATACAAAGAAAATGAGAGAGAGAGGGAGGGGGGAGGGAGAGAGAGAGAGACCGAGAGAGACAGAGAGAGAGAGAGAGAGAGAGAGAGAGAGAGAGACAGAGACAGAGAGAGAGACAGAGAACGGGCAGATAGACAAACAGGAAGGCAGGCTCAGAGAGAGAGAGAGAGAGAGAGAGAGAGAGAGAGAGAGAGAGAGAGAGAGAGAGACAGAGACAGGCAGACAGACAGACAGACAGAGAGAAATGCACCACAGTTGGAGGCATTGACTAGACAATGTGACTTTGAACTTCTCTGAATTCCCTCACACTGAGCAGCAGCACAAGCGTTCATTCCAACCGTCTCTAGAAAGAAAAAAAAAAACAATGGGATTGTTAAAGATTAAGAAAAAAAAATATGATTGAAGATATGTTTGTTGTTCAATCAGCATTGTATGTTTGGACTTACCAACACTTCTGTCTCTCGGATCTACAAGTACTTTTAAGTGTACAAGCCAAGGGAAAATTATTCCGGAGCCACTCTGGAGTAGTTTTAACAGTCCCGAGAAACAAGAAAATCCTTCTGATGACTAGTACCGGAAAGTTGTGCCTCTCCTTCCACCACTAGTAAGAGAGAGGGTGTAGGTGAAGTTTTAACCTAATTCTCATAGAGAAAAATACTCCACGTCCTTCCCCGAGAGGACCCACCGACCCTCTCCCAATTGTCGTCACTTCGAAATGCGTGTTATTCCTATTGGACCCATCTCAATTAGTACCCCAAAAAATGATGTGTGTTGTTATCCTTATACATTCTTAACTTTGCAACAAATGGGACAGCGCGCGTCGTCATGTAACAAGACAGCTTGGCATACAGTATCCAAAGTAGTAGTAGTAGTAGTAGTAGTGTAGTAGTAGTAGTAGTAGTAGTAGTAGTAGTAGTAGTAATTGTAATGGTATAGCCGCAAGGCAGCGGAGGTTGGAGATCAGAGTTGTCCTTCTCTCAGGTGGGCTGTCTTCCCAGACTAATGAGCCCCATCTGCCCAAGAAGGGGTGTTAGCCCCACACAAAACCCGTTTAAACCTCCGGGTGAGTTGGTCTACATTAGTCTGACCTCTACCCTTCGACCTGTCCAGCTTGGGTGACCCTAACAGGAGTACACAGCTCCCGCTGGCATAGCTCTCTGGGTCACAGAGGTACACAAGCTCCCACACCACGCCAAGGAGTAGACCGTGCGGAAGAAGAACCAACCATAGACGAACCTCCAAGTTCTCCGTGCTGCTCGCAGCAAAAGTCCAGCAGTGTGCCAGGCAATGCGCCAACGATTATTGGCTTCAGCTGTGCTCCCAGATCCAATTAAGGCGATGTATGACGGCATCAAGCAGGCACTGGTCCCAACACAGAAGAAAACTGCCCCTTTGAAATCAGCTACAGGGGAGGTGATTCAGGACAGAGAACAACAGATGGAGCGCTGGATAGAACACTACACTGAGCTATATGCAAGGGAAAATGTAGTCACAGAAGATGCCCTGAATGCCATAGAGCGCCTACCAGAACTGGAAGAGCTTGACAGAGAACCAACCATAGACGAACTCAAATGAAGCCCTGGACTGTCTTGCCTCTGGCAAGGCACCAGGGAAAGACGGTATTCCCGCCGAAGTACTGAAGTGCTGTAAAGAGACACTTATCACCGAGTTGCATGAAATCCTCTGCCTCTGCTGGAGTGATGAAGGCGAAGTACCACAAGACATGAGGGATGCTAACGTCGTCACACTGTACAAAAACAAAGGTGACAGAAGCGATTGCAATAATTATCGTGGCATATCCCTCCTTAGTATCGTTGGGAAAGTCTTTGCACGAGTAGTACTGAAGAGGCTCCAAGTACTTGCAGAGCAAGTTTATCCTGAATCGCAGTGCGGTTTCCGTGCGAACAGATCCACTATAGATATGATCTTCTCCCTAAAACAACTTCAGGAGAAATGTAGGGAGCAAAGGCAGCCACTCTTCATTGCCTTCATAGATCTCACAAAGGCTTTCGATCTGGTCAGCAGGGATGGCCTCTTCAAGATCCTCCCCAAGATGGGATGTCCACCCAAACTTCTCAGCATCATCAGATCCTTCCACGAAGACATGAAAGGCACTGTCGTCTTTGACGGCTCAGCATCAGCTGCCTTCAACATACGGAGCGGAGTGAAACAGGGTTGCGTCCTGGCTCCCACCCTGTTTGAAATCTTCTTTGCTGTGATGCTGAAACACGCATTTGGTCCTGCAGCTGAAGGTATCTACCTCCGAACCAGGACAGACGGAAAAGCTCTTCAACCTCTCCAGATTAAGAGCCAGACTAAAAGTCAAGCTGAGGTGCCTGCGTGACTTCCTCTTTGCAGACGACGCAGCAGTAACCGCCCACTCAGCCGAGGACCTACAGCAGCTCATGGCTTGCTTCAGCGATGCCTGCCAAGACTTCGGGCTTACCATTAGCTTGAAGAAAACACAGGTCATGGGACAGGATGTTGACTCTCCCCCAGTCATCAGCATCAATGACCATGAACTGGATGTCGTCCATGACTTTGTTTAATCTGGGCTCAAATAAATATCTCAGACACCCTCTCACTTGACGCAGAGCTCAACAGGCGCATCGGCAAGGCTACTACCATGACCAGACTGACAAAGAAAGCATGGAACAACAGCAAGCTGACCGAGCACACACAAAGATCCAGATCTACAGAGCCTGCGTCGTGAGCACCCCTCCTGTATGGCAGCGAGTCTTGGACTTTGCGTGCCCGACAAGAGCGAAAGCTCAATGCTTTCCATATGCGTAGCCTCCGACGCATTCTGACATCACCTGGCAGGACAAGGTCCCAAACAACACTGTCCTGGAAAGAGCCGGATGCACCAGCATGTACACACGCTGCTGAAACAGAGACGTATGCGCTGGCTCGGCCATGTCGTGCGCATGGATGACGGACGGATCCCTAAAGACCTCCTCTATGGAGAACTTGTGCAGGGGAAAACGTCCCACAGGCAGACCACAGCTGCGATTCAAAGACGTGTGCAAGAGGGACCTAAAAGCCTTGAACATCGACCAACAACTGGGAAGCAACAGCCCTCGAACGGTCAGCCTGGGAGACAGACTGTGCAGAAAGGTCTCTCCAAGTTCGAAGAGACACTCGCTCAGCAGCACGGGGGGGAAAAGAGAATGAGAAGAAAGGCTGCAGCCCAGGCAGACAGACCAGCGTCAGACTTCACCTGTGCCCTCTGCCACAGGGACTGTCATTCCCGCGTCGGACTGGCCAGCCACACCCGTCGCTTGTACGACTGAAGGATGCCTACACCAATTGTAATGGTAGTGGTTGTGGTGGTAACCCTAGTAGTGATGGTGGTGGTGGTGGTGGTAGTAGTAGTAGTTGTTGTGTAGTCATAGTATCATTCTTGTTGGTAGTGTTGTCGTTGCCGTTGTTCTT
>JADBJO010035226.1:0-5000 GCA_016801955.1 Conus betulinus | reverse complement strand
TCTGTGACTCTCCTCTGTCTTCCTCAGTCTCTCTCTCTCCTCTGTCTTAGGGTCGATGATTCTTGATCACGGTCGGTGTTCGCGTATACGGTGCTGGGAACAGTAGCATTATTTGCAGTCATGTCTGTTGGGAATGACGTGTGGACGTTTTAGTTGTTTTTCGTTACTTTGCGGCCCCCATGTAATGAAAGGCTGATAGGTCCGCCCCCATTACAAATGTTACAGGTTCAGTAGCGTCCTTCGCTATCTCCTCTGTCTCTTGTCTCTCTGACTCTGTCTCTCTCCCTGTTTCTCGAGCCTATCTATCTATCTCGCCGCCCCATGTCATCAAAGCTGGATTAAGGTATGGATTACACAAATGTTCAGTGTTCAGAGTTCGCTGTCCGCTCTGTCTCTCGTTCTCTGTCTGCTGTCCGATCGTCTCTCGTCTCATTCTCGCTCGCTCTCGTATCTCTCTCTTCTCCTCTCTCTGCTCCGCCTCTGTCGCACTGTCATCAAGCGGTTGGGACAATGACATTACAAATGTCAGGTGTTCAGCGTATGTCTACCCCCCCACCCTAGTAATATCTTCTCCAAGTCTCGTGGGGCCTTATCTACAGTTATGGGCGGAAGTCTCGATTATAGGTACCCTTCCATCCTTGTCAGTGTGCACCGCTGCCTGCCTCTCTTCCCGCCTCCAATCTCTCTCGCGCTCCCTCCCTCCTCTCTTCTCTCCTCTCTCTCTCTACTCTTAGTGCTAATGTTACTGTCATTATATCATTATTGTTGTGGCTCCTTAGGAATGTGCTACTACGCTACCTCTCGACTACCCTATATACTCATCTATAGCTATATCATATTATTATATCTCTAGCTCTCTCTCTTATCACATCTCTCTGCTCACTCTCCATCTGTATCGCTATCTCATTCTAAATCTCTATCTCCCTCTCCCCTCTATCTATCTTCTCTACAAAAACCAATGTTATACAAAGGATGTGATAGATAATATAGAACTACAGACGTGCATTTGGTTCATCACGCTGTTCAGAGTGTTGCATCCGCACTTCGCACCACACACCCACACCACACACCACACACACCACACACACACACACACACACACACACACACACAACACACCAACCACACACACACACACACACACACGCACGCACACACGCACACACACACACACACACCCAACACACACCCCAATAGCACCACCACAAGTGCCAGTATTCGCAACAATCAAACACAAACACTTATCTCAGTCTTCCACCAAACACCCCGCATAAACTGTTTCACCCCACTCCAATACTCAACTATCTCTCTACTCCAACATAGATTCTATATTGTGACGACTTCGTTGTCCAATTTATCCTCCTGAAACAAACACAAAATCAAATTGAGCATGATAGGACAAAAAGCACTAGGAACGAAACTCCTGAAATGATTACGCAATGCCTGCGCAACAGGAATATTGTGTAGCGTCCATAAGCTGCACTGGTAATCGCTTGTTTGGTCGAATGGTTGGTGTTTGCTGCTCTTCTCTGTGCTTGCTTGGTTGCTCTTGTTCGTTTCTTGTTGGGCTTTCTTATTTCATGAACAGAACTCATAGAAACATGTAATGTCTAGATGTACTTCTAAGTGCATAAGTAAATTTAGCAAAGCAAAAAACAAAAAAAAAAAAAAGCGGGCGGGGCATAAGATACTAAGACAGCGCAAACAAAACAGCAGATGGTTTTATATAAAAAAGTTAAAGCAAATCCGACAGAAAAGAAAGTAAGTTGGCAACAAAGACAAAATTAAAAAATAGAGAGGACTGATTTCTTTTTTTTTTTTTGTCCTGAGACAGAATGTCTCTTCGAAAAAAATCAAATTGTGTGATACCGACAATTGCTTATAGGCCAGCTTGGGCCACGACGGAATCTTACACCTTTCTTTCGTCATTCAAATGGCGGGAATTACCTCAAAAGGTTAATATGAAAAAAAAATGTGGAGACGAGGTGGGTGGGGGGTAGGCGATGGTTCGGGGTTTAAGGAGAAAAAAAGTAATGAGTGGGGATGGTCATGTTGTTTTTTTGAATGACTGTCGTTGTTTATCTGTTTATCTTACGGTATTTTTTTTCTCCCTAACAGTAACGGCGCTGTATTCCTTTAATAGCGCGTTTATGATCAAAATACAGTGAACACATGTTATCTGTCGATCTGTTATTTACCTTCTCATATTGGTTCGACCTGTATTGGTAGGGTTATGATGATGCTGTAATGTCAAGGTGATTGTTAAAACGTTTTGTTTCAAAGAAAAAAGAAACCTCTCAACAAGTGAAGGGGGAGGAAGAAAAAATCGAACATGCTGACTGTTGCGTTAAAACATCAGCCAATAAAGTTAAAACAAAATTACAAAAACAAGTATGTTTTTTTCGTGAAGTAATTTTATTTGAAAAGAAGATTGTTATTCGGTCCCATGAGGGTGGTATTAACACAGGTAGGCGCAGACATTCAGTGCTGTTACCAGTATCGAAGTCTTTATGTCATCAGTAAACCCGGCCCTCTGGGGCAGATTTGCACATCAACTAACGAGTAAGCACAGTCGCTATCTTGATAATAAACACATTTTTTTAAAAAAATGGGATCAATGTAGGTGTTTCGATACACAAAATATGGACCATGCGTTTATGTAGTCACCAGAGCAATACAGACATTACTACTTGTTGCCTCCATCACAGTTCCAAAAATGGGTGAATATAAAAAATTACAAAGGCAATGTTTACCGATACTGTCATTGGAGTCTGGCCAAAAATTACAGTGTGGCACACAAAAATCTACTTAAATCGACAGAGTTGGTATGTAATTTGGTCTCTGTGGGGTGTGTTGGTGCTGTTGTGGTTGCTATCTGCTGCTGTGATGGTGATTATCTTTCTGTTTTTCATTTGCTTTTCTATTTTGATTGAAATTCTCTTATTTCAACATACAAAATCCTGATTTGAAAAAAGTCTTCCACCTTTATTCACAAATCTAATTTTCAACCTAGTGGTTGTTCGTAGAACATGAAAATAGAAGGCTTTACGAAAATATATCATTAGGAAACTTTTTTAACAATTTTTTATTTCACGATATTGGCTTTTTAACAGAACGAACATATCAACTTGAATTTGTGTTGCAATTAAGAATTGGATTTTACTTGCCAGAATGAGACAACAAAGTATGCGATTTCTATCTTTCAATCTTCAGTATGACAATAAACTCTCCGGTTTTCATGGCAAAAACTGATCTATCTGCAACGCACCCCCCCTATCGACCCTCTTTCACACCTAAAGTTATACGACTCCTCACTATCTGTTCCATCATTATTCTTGACGAAAGATCAGGGGAATGCTTCTCATATTTAATTTATAGTGAATTCGTTTGTGTTTTGTTATTAAAAGAAAAAAAAAACAAAAAAAAAGTAAGTTCGAAAAAGTATGGTAAAAAATTTTCTAAAGGTTGAGGAAGGAAGGAAAATGTCCAGGGGCTTTTCTGCCAGTATCAATTCAGCGTTTGAAATGATTGCCTATTGCTATAGTCTGCCATTTAGGTATCTGTTCGAAAATTTCCGCACATGAATCAGTGTTCAAAGGAGTATTTGGACGAATGTTTGATTATGTGGTGGTCCCATCCAAATTTCACCGTTTCTGTTTGTACCTTGGTGCTGCTACCTAGGTGCGCCATTTTCTCTGTCTCTTTCTTCTGTCCTTCTTTATCGTCTTCTTTGTTATTATTTCTATATTTTCAAATACATAATGTTTGGGTGTAGTGTGGGAAGCAGAGGGCCGCGATCGCATGAGCTTATGGTGACATTTCGTTATTAAAGAAACCAACCCGCTCTCCCAAAGATGTGATATCTTCTTCCCCCACCCCACGCACCCCCTCCCCACACTCAAACTTATTATGTTTCTTTTTATGCTAGTTTCTTACCTTCATTTATGTAATAAACATCTTTTTTTTAAGTCATTGGTTTTAAAAACCCCCTTTCTGAATGAAATACATTTGCACAAGGACCTAAATTGATTTCATTGAAGGATGTTTTTTTTGTCGTGTTTTTTTACGACAGCTCAACCAGGTGGTGCTAGTTTCCTCTGATTCGCCTCCTTAAACTTGATCTTTACATAAACAAAAGTTTGTTACAACATTTAACAAGCTTCCAGCGATTTCATATACGATGTTAAAAGACTGCAGGTATCTTGGTCATAGTGCCAAGTTCTCAGTTCAGTCTATTAATACTTATACCGGTTAATTTTTTGGAGGTCTGATATCTCGTCAACGCATAAAGGTGCCCTAATAGGGTGTGAACAGTGTTACCCGACTAATCCGATGACGTGAGGTCAGGGGTGGAGATAGATTTGTCCCTTGACAAACATAAAGAATCAAGTGTTTCTCTAAAGATTACCTATTTGCCGTCCCTTATTGTACTAAAATCTGAACCTTCAAACTTTGCCATTGAAACCCACTCTTAATTAAGTCGATGATTTTGTGTGTGGTGTGTGTGTGGTGGTGGTGTGTGTTTGTTGTGGTGTGTGTGTGTGTGGTGTCGTTGTGCCTGTGTTTTCAAATTCGACAGTAGTAAGACCACAACACACACACCACACACACCACACACACACACCACACACACCACACACACAGATAGAGAGCGAGGAGAGAGAGAGAGGAGGAGAGAGAGAGAGAGATAGAGAGAGAGAGGATCGATGGAGAGAGAGAGAGAGAGAGAGTGCATGTCCTTAATATATTCTCGTCAAAGGCTGGGTAAAACTCCATACGACCTTTCTCATGTGTCTTGGCAATGGCAACTGCCTGTAGTTTATTAAACGGATACTAGGTCTAACTGCGAAAGAAAAGCAGAAAGAAAAAAGGACGGAATTCGAAATCTAGGTGGGCGATGTTCCTGCCTTTAGTTTCTTCTCCTTAGCACTTCCCCTCTTCTAACGAGTTACGTCGGTTTGAGGACTTTATCATGGTACGTTAGCGTAAGGACAAATCCC